>CABHPQ010149473.1:0-10244 GCA_902168405.1 Peromyscus aztecus | reverse complement strand
CCCCGCATGTGCTACATCCATTAGCAGACCCTGGGCTGTGAGGAGTGACAGAGGGACGTCTGCCATTGGTGTTCTCTCTCATGGGTGTCTCTGCTTTACTTCTGAAGCCTCTTAGGACATAGAGTGGTCATTTTCTCATTTATTTAAAATTATTTTTCTGTTTTACATTTTTTGTTAAGACAGGGTTTCCCAGTGTAGCCTTGGCTGTCCTGGAACTCGCTCTGTAGTCCAGGCAGACCTTGAACTCACAGGTATTCACCTGCCTTTGTCTCCTGAGTGCTGGGATTAAAAGCATGTGTCACCACTGCCCAGCTTTACATTTGTTTTTATTTTGTAGGGGTTGGGCACTTATGCCAGAACATACATGTAGAGATCAGAGGACAATTTGTGGGAGTTGGTTATCTTTTCTACCGTGTGAGTTCTGGGCATCAAGCTCATGCTCTCTGGCTTGGTGGGGCCACTTTTTACATGTGACTGCAAGTGAGTGGCAGTGGGAGAAGTCTCACGAGCCCTTACCTGCTGAGCCTCCATTTTATCATTTCTGAGAACAAAACAGCATGGGGGCTAAGCTTTCACTTGAAGAGTATGCAGTGGAGACATGTACAGGGAACAGTGTACCTGCCCTCTCTCAGAAGGTCCCTCATGCTCCCAAACTCCAAGTGCCTCACCTGCATGCATGATACTCACTTCATAGGGCCGAATGAGAGGCGGATTAGATTAACAACATGAACATGTTTAAAGATGAGGCAGTGTGCAAATTTAAACTACTTTAATGTTTGGATTATCTAGGGTCTGGGAGTCAAGTATGAAATATGGACAGTAAAGTTTCTTAATCTCTGACTCAAATTGCAGTAGTGTCTCCTGCTAGCTTGATGGCTTGGTTTTTTTAAGTTTTAGTTTCTCTGTAAAATAGAAATAATAGCATCTGTCATGAAGTATTTATTATGAAGATGGTTAAATGAGTTTTGTAAAATACCTAATACATACCAAATGCTTAATAATGGTAACTACTAACAGGGCATGGTGACATATGCTTATAATTCCAGAATTTTGAAGGCAGAAGCAGGGGGATCACAAACTGAAGGCCAGGACAGGCTATATGTCTAAGCAATCAGCACCACTGTCATCATCATTTCTAATAGTTACTAAGTCAAGAGGACCTTCCTGGAGATTACATATGAAGTCAATGTATCAAACTACATTCCTCACAGTACTACAGAGAACAAGAAGGGCAGTCCCTCCCGTCATCTCACCTGTCACTCATTGTAAAAGGAAGGTAGGAAGAGACTGGGGGGAATTTGTTTGTTTGATGGACAGTTGAACTGTCATCTGCATTATCATAATAAACTCAATAGGTGACACATAATAAGCATTTGAAATTAAAAATGGTGAGCTTAGTTTTCTTCTTTTTGTGGTAGTGGATGATAAAAGCAGGATGTCACAGATACAAGGCAAATGCCCTAGCACTGAGTGGCACTCCTGCCCTCTCTTTTATTTTGAGACAGAGTCTCCCTAAGTTGTCCAGACTGGCTGTAAACCCACTTTGATTCCCAGATACACCCTCAACCTTTCCGTCTTCCTGGATCAGTCTCCGGCATAGTTGGGGTTATGGGCCAGGCTGATGAGTTTCTTCTAGATTAAGTTTATGTAAAATCACTAAACTGCACATTTCCCCCCGCAAATGGTATTACTCAGTCCTAGCCACAAAACACAACTGTGTTCTTGTAGTTCTGGAACTCATTTTCCTTAGGTTGAAATTAAACATGAAATATGATGAAAAATTTGGGGAACTCATCCTCTTTTATTATACCAAGAGCTCAGTCTGTCCTAATACAATTTCATCTATTTAAAAATGAAAATATCTGTTAATCTGTAGGAAAAAGTAGCACTTAACAATGTTGTTTTTATTCTTAAAAATGGAAAGACATTTTCCCCTCTAACACACTCCATGCTAATAGTGTATAAGATTACTCTTCTTGGGGCTGGGGAGTTGGCTCCGCACTTAAGAGCACTTACTGCTCTTGCAGAGGACCAGGATTAGGTTCCCAGCATCCACACAGCCCCTCACAAAGGTCTGTAATCCCAGTTTTAGTGGATCTGTCTCCCTCTTCTGGCATTCATGGGTTCTGCATGCATGTGATACACAGACTTACATGTAGGCAAAACATTTACACAAATAAAAATAAAACAATAAATCTTAAAAGTACTGTTTTTATCCTGAGTTTTTGTCTATAAATGTATCTTTTATCTTTCTGCCTTTTAAATGACAATCTTATCAGTCTTATGTCTCTGTATATCAAGTCCATTTTTGTTTTTCTCCATAATCTATTGTAAAAACTCACTATTTAGGGAAGTGTTCATTACACAACACTCACTACCATTATAATCATTAATATAAAACAATGCTAATATATATTGCCATCTAGCTAAACAAAAGTAGAACTTGAATGCAAATACTTTAAAATTTTTTAAGTATGCTTTGATCTGTAGCTATAATGAGAAAATAATAAGTCTTAGTACAGAAAAATGGCCAAGTTTATCCATGCTAACACAGGAGCAGTGAATATTCCTTGAACTGCAGGACACCTTAGTAATGAACCAATCTAAATTACTCATTTACCCGCAGTGTCAGGGAGCTCAGTGGAACTTTGTGCTGACCCGTGTATTCAAACATTATGCACACAGGACTGTCAACTATACTGACATCACTGTGTATTCAAACATCATGCACACAGGGCTGTCAACTATAAAGACATCATGCTCCGTGACACACAAAAGAAACTTTGAAAAACATTTCCAAAGTAATGAAGAGATGAATTACAGTTTTCATGTGGGGTGGGGTGGGGTGGTATTATGGTTTACCTTGTTGGGTGGCCATCACTTGTTTTATTCAATTATAGATGTCTTAAAAATGGTACCAATTCCTGCCTCCTCAATTTGTCCAGGTTCTCTCAGACCTCTGATAATGTTGCATCCTTCAAGCTGAATGTGATCCTTTTTCTATAGCTATGGAAGACCAAAAGGACCAAACGCCTGAAAACCACTTTAATTCCTGAAATAATTCTTTTCCAACATGGTGGTATTCTTTTATACCAACACCACACAATCTTGGGGAACTTCAGGACAATTTTGACTCTATGCAATTTTCACTTCATGTGTTAACTTTAGAACTGATTCTTAGACTGAGAAATGTCTCTGAAATCTGTCTTGACAGAATGTTAGCAAGAGATAATCTGTAGCTCCTGCACGAATTGGAGAACTCACTCAATCTGGAGAGAATTTATAAGGTGGAAGAGCTGTTTCATGAGTAGAATAATGACCTACTTATCATACTGCATTGGCAAGAAGCAAACAGAACTATCTGAAGAAAGATGCCAGCATCATGCTCTGTGTTACCTCACCAATCAGCTTTCTGGAGAGCGGGTCCCTCCCCATGCAGGAGGGATGGCAATACCCCATAGGTCTTTAAGTCCTCTCTGCAGAAATGCAACCTCCCATACAACTCCTACGCAATTAGAAAAGTTGCCTGCACGACGCCTGAGCAACAGTACCCAGGTCTCCACTGTCCTCCCTGTCTTCCTTCCCAAGGCCACTGTCAGGTTTTCACGGTCTTATGGAAAAAATAGAGTAGGAGGGAGCATGCTGAACACAGCACAATGTGCTCTCTCTCTCCATCTGTGGTATTCCTGCCCTCTGTTCTCAGCCTGATGAGGATCAGGGTCTGTGTACTTCATACCGCTGCCTCTGCAGGAGTTTGCCCTGCCCAGCTGCCACACAGGATCTCTGTATCACTGTTAGGGTATTTGCCTATGTTTATCTTCTCCAAAAGTACCTAAATGAGAGCTTCATTCAATTTCATTAAAAAACAAACAAACAAACAAACAAAAACCCAAACAAATAAAAAATGCTTAAAGAGAAGCAAACAGCAATAAACAGTGATGTGGCTATGCATACTCATCTTTTACAAGTGATCTTGTGGTGCTCAACCCCAAATGATACAACTTGACACAATTCCTAAACTCAAGGCTCATGGAAAACCATAGAAAAGGGAGCAGAAAAATCCTAAGAACCCGACCAGGACGGCTGCTGAGAGATAGTCTTCTAGACCATGGATTCTCAACAATATGGCTGCCTGAACAAGACTAGCACAATGACATCATCGTTGACATGCCAGCGTGGGTGGGGAAAATTTCCCAAGGTCCCGTTCCTGGAGGAAGAGCTACAGCAGCTAACGACTGCTAAAAGGGGAAATCAGCTCTCTCCGGGGATGAACTCCCTGATAGGCCCAGTACCAGGTGGTCAGCCCTAAATGTATGTACATATGAGCAACACAGAATAGACTCAGTAGAAGCTCTACATCACTAAATATATGTTTACACAATACCAGTAGATATCATATGTTATTATATATACAAACAGACACACATGTAAAAATAATAATTAAAGAAGAGGTCTTGAACTTGAGAGGAGTTGAAAGGACATAGGAGGAGTTGGAGCAAGTGTGGACATGATGTAAATAACTATGTATGGAATTCTCAAAAAACAAAAATATTCTCAAAGAAAAACTGGTGCTAGAGTAGTAATATTTCCTTATCCTTTGCTATTGAGTTGACATCTATTAAAATTATGAAAGTTATTTGTGGAAAAGCACCATTTATATACCTAAGTTATTATGGACAACTCTCTCAGAAGGCATGAATCCTTGCTTTCTTCAGGCTAAAAGAACTGATAGACAAAATCATAAAATCCACATGGGTCAAGCAGGGAGAGCAAAAAGAAAAAGCATTAGTATAGAAGGAAGGGAAGAAGACAGGAAGGAAAGAGGGAAAGAAGGAAGGAGAAGCAGCTGTTGACAGGTGTGTGTGCTCTCACATGTAGACACTGACTTCCGTGTATCCACCCACAGGAAGTATATGCCACCCTTTCTATTCCGGCCGTGCCTTTTGTTTAACTCCAAAGCTTTTTGCTCCAGGGTCATTAAATAAATACAAGAAAATAATTTGTAAAGTATAAAACTTGAAAAACATCTAGAACAGCTGTTTTATCGGGGCCCATCTTGTTCTGTGTAGCATAGCTCAGCCTTGCTGGCTCTATGTCCTCGGAGAACTCAGAGATTTGGTTCCTCAGTTGCAAATGTGATGAGTGGCACCTGGATAATTAGTGACAGCCTGCTGAATGCTAAGCTGGTGCCTTACAAAGGCTGTTTCTAGTATTCTCACCACAAACTCCCAGCTTTCGAAGATGACATAGATGCTAGGTAATTATGCACTCTAATCCTCTGTGCTTGTCACTGGAACCTTTCTCTCCTGAGGTCTTTCCTCATCAGTATCACTCGGTCGATGGAATTTCCAACAATGCTAAAGAAATGCTATCGTCATTTAGTGTGGTGCCTTTCTGGTCATGGTAGTAAGTTATGTTTCTTTACCAATAAAAATTTCCAGAGAACTTTTACTTTGTGTGGTATATTGTAATCACGAAATTATTGGAAAACCAAGTATTAACAAAAGAAGAACTCACACGTTCTCTCTCTCTCTCTCTCTCTCTCTCTCTCTCTCTCTCTCTCTCTCTGTTATTAGTAAATATAAGATAAAAACATTTTGGACACTTACGACAAACCTGTGCTACATGTTAACACTGGAATGAAAGTGCCTAGGTTCAAATTATGTCCTACTATTTCATCCTTGTAAAAGTATCTGTGCCTTGGTTTGTTGATCTGTGAAATGGGATAATGACACAGACTCCACAGACTCCTCAGGTCTTGGGGGAGGAAGAAATCAGCTTGGTCACCTGTAAAGACTGAGTACTTACTGTGTGCACAGTAAGCCCCTCTCCCTCCCCACTGCTCTGTATTCTTTCTCTTAACCCTTCCTTCTTTGCTACAATGGTCTACCCAAGATCTCACACCCAGGAAGCTGCAGGACTCACATGCCAAGTGACTAACTGTGCAGCACACACGTGTGACTACTGAGAAACAGTAACTGAGAGGTCCAAAAAGTGTTCACAAAGTTCAGAGTTCACCAGGGACACTGAATCCTTTTACAGCATCACCTCTGTCCTGCATCTTCAGTTACTTTAATTTACACATTGGGGGAAACATTTAACTCTTAGATGCGTATTTGAAAGCATCAAAAATATTCTGGATGTTTAAAAGGTATTCACAGTACCTTTCAGTATCAGACAATTAAAAAGCAAGATTTTTAAGCATATTCTTTTATTTCTAACTGTGCACATTTTACATGTGTGCTTTAAAGAAAAACTTCAAGTTAGAAGATTTTTTTCCCTTGGAAAATCTAGAAAATGACTCAGCTGAGCAGCATTCATATGACAGGATTTTCAGATAAAATCCTCTCAAGTCACTCTCCAAGTTCCTACATCATGACAAATGTTCATCATCAACCAGGAAGTAGATGCACTTTTCCCTTCACACTCAGCTTTACACTGACAACATCAGGCAGCGCTTTCGGGAATTACACACAAATAATGTTTAATAGCAGCAGATGTGTGACACGTGAAAAACTTTTCAAACCTTTGCATGAAAATCACATCTGTCAGTCCCCATGGTGATTTTAAATGTCGTTCTACGGCTGGCTTCTCTTTCTCTGTCAGAGGAGGCAGCTTGCAGCAAAGCCAACCCAGGAAACAGTGTCTTCTGGATTAGCTACTTAAGCGAATTGTGTAACTGCCATTAAAACCAGAATGTACCCAGCAGACATAATTTCACAAAAAAGGAGAGAAATCCACATTTGTACAAAAGTCACAGCTGTTTCAGCGCCACAGTTTGCACTTTTGCATTAATTTTTCCCCTTTCTTTATGAACAGTGACAGTTACATTTCTAGTTAGCAGCTTCAGGACTTTTTAATACACCACTAAGTGTGGCACTAGCATGGATTTGGTGTCTACCAGGAAAACCTGGCCTTTACTTCTTTTGGCTGGCACTTAGAATAGAGCTCAGCCTATCGGCCTAACTTAGGATGACAGGAGACGAGACGTGAAGGGGCCCACTGTACGTAAAATACAGTTCTATGTGCTGCAAACAAGTGCCCCACACCCCCCTGGCCTGGCCTCACAATAGGAGGGGCTTTATCTGCTGTTTCAGGTCTTGTCCTCAGTTCCCATGTTGCTTGGGAACCCTCTTCACAGCAGTAGGCATGGGTCTGGTGACTCTTAATGCTTGTGTGCAGGGGCCCATTTCACATGGCTAGGTAGGCACCATGGCCTTCTAACCTTGAGCATCTTGCTGTGAAACTGTTCTAGATCTAGAAGGATGTCATCATGTTCTTGTAGGAGTCTTCATGTCCTAGTGTTGGGACTCAAAGGCTTGCCTAGAACATTATGGACTGTACATGTGAAATTTATGAGAGGCACTATTCTCCAGAAGTCTGGGCTTTACAGCCAAACTGCCTCTGCCCACATTTTAGCCCCAGGTTCAGTGGTGTGTGGTCCCTAGGGAGTAACTCAGCTTCCTTTGAAAGGGTTTCCTCAACTGTAAACGGGAGGCCATTTGCTTTGTTATCACTGCAGAGGATGGTAAATGTGGTAGAGGAGCCCAGTTCATGGCACACACAGTGCATGGAACAGATGGTAACTATTTTGATGGGATGATAATGATAATTAGGAAGAACATTTCTTCCTCCTGGCTGTTGGATATAGTATACCCATAATTTTTAAAAATGAATTTATCCAGAACAAAATTATAACATACTGGGTAAGTTATGGTGGTCAAAACCTGTATAATCAAGGCTTTGCAGCATCTTAGCTCTGCAAACATACTTTGCTATTGATTGCTGGAATTCCTTTGTGCTTGGCTGTATTGTTTGGCAGGAAAATGTGTGTAAGTGCAGCTGGGTTACATGCACGGCACTGGTTTCAACCTGCCATTCCTGGCTGAGGGCGGAGTCTACTCTACAGCTTCTGCCCTGAGCTGTTGGTCTAGAAGAAGAGTCTCTGACTGCTCAGGTGTCCATCCCTCTAGTGTCTACGAATGCAGGTTGTGTTTTTTAACTTAAACAACTGGACAAGACAGATGCTCTTTGTCATTTTGTGACCAGTAATTATAACTGCATAAATGGATGTATGATTAGTTGTAAGGAGTGGGAACTCTACAAAGAACCCACTGCCCACTGCCACCACTGTCATTAACAGCATTAGTGAGCCGCTATTTTCTTGGGCGTGGATTTACGAAGATTTATAAAGACAACCTTGTTTTGTTAATTTTATTTTTGAGTTATAACTTAATTATGACATTTCTGTCTTTCCTTGCCTCCCCTCAAAGTCCCTCATATGCCCCCTCCACTCTCCTTCAAATCCGTGGCCCCTTACTTCACTTATTGTTACTGCATGCATATATGTCCATTCCTAAATAAAACCAGCTCAGTCTGTATGCTGTTCCTTGTATGGATATTTTCAGGGCTGATCATTTGATAACCTTGCTTTTTAAAAATTAAGTAAATCAACAATTTTAAATATGATTTCTTACGATGCTTACATTAATGTTATCACTATAATTATGAGTGGCATATTAATATAAGGAGTATGCGTGTGGTGTGAACTGGAACTAGAACTTTGAACATGCTTGGCAAACACTCTACCACTGGGTGGAATCTCAAAATTGTATTTTGTATTATTTATATATAGACTAGAAAAGCTGATAAGTTAACGTAGACTAGAAATGTATTACTTTAATGTATAAAATACTACAAGAAGATATATGACTCCTCCCCCACCCCAGCAACCACAGTCTAAAGTTCCACATGGCCTCTGTGTATCTGTTTGGTAAATTTCATGAGCAGGACTACTTTCAGAGCCAATATACACCTGTGCCAATGGCAGCATAGTGAAGATGATACACAGCTGAAAAAAAATCAAGTAAATAGATATACTCTGATGAAAATATAGGACAAATTCTCTGTTTTGATGGAAGACATTTCTTACTTCAGGCAACACATGCACACACACACACACACACACACACACACACACACACTCTCTCTCTCTCTCTCTCTCTCATATATGTGTGATATATATGATAACATACATATAATAACTTGAGGTATTTAAAATAAATTGGTGAGTGTTTCAGAAAATATTTTTCTGAAAAATATTTGATTAATTTTTGACTTAATGTTAACTGCATATTTGGACTATCTGCTTATTTGTTTCAATTTTCTGCTTGGCCTGACATAGTCACACATCTAGTAACTAGCATTGGTACACTCTCCGGAGTTCTGTAATAACAAGGCTATGCAAAATAGTACAGCTCAATCTACTAGAGGGAAGTTCAACTACTTTGACTCACTATGACCTGTATATGTGGCCTTATAATCAATTGAAACCTAGAATTTTCAGACTCATTTTTCTGACCTAAGTGAACAAACATGATTGAACTCTGAATAGATTTTTAGCCATGGCTGTGATAAATGGAAAATGAAGTGGAGAAATAGAAGAGTGTAACTTAATTAAAAACAAATAAAAAGTAATTCAAAGTAAAAAGTTAACAAAGAGGTTTTTTTTTGGGGGGGGGGGTGGTAGTGGATATAGTCTGTATCCAAGTCAATGGCTGACTGTTAGAGTATACCTTCTGCAGGCCTTTACATAAAGTTCAGGTAGGTAGAAACAGCTTTCTGATGTGTGGATGCTTATCATATTCCTGATAAGTGATTAGGGCAGAGGGAAGGGGTTTAAGTTAAATGCTGTCTGCACATTGGAAATTAGTTTCAAAGCGCATGAAGACAGACATGAAGAAATAATCTAAAGAGTTAGAAGAAGGCAGGAATCAGCAAACTAAGACTTACACACTGGACCTCGCCTGTATTCTTGTCTTTGTAAACAATACTTTGTTGTAGAGCCCCTCCCATGTGAAAGTGATGCCAGTGGTTGCCTGCGTACTAGAAAAGACGAGGCTGTGTGAATTCCCAAATATTTGTTACCTGGATCTTCATGGAATTTGCCAACACTGGGACTAAGGAGAGGATCATTGTTCATTGATTCCACGAGACCATGTATTAAAAAAGAGATATGGCATGTCACACATCTCAGTCCTCTGTCATCATATGGAAACACTTTGAACTTTAGGTGCCACACTGAGGCATACTGTGGCCTGATTAAGTGAATTAAGACAATTTGGGAAGGTTGAGTATGGAACTCAGTGGTAAAGTACTTTCCTAGATGTAAAAATCCATAGGTTTGATCTGAGCATGGCAAACAAATACAGACAAGCATTCGAGCTAGGGCGTAGTATACTTAG
>CABHPQ010149472.1:0-23193 GCA_902168405.1 Peromyscus aztecus | reverse complement strand
CTCCCTCCCTCCCTCCCTCCCTCCCTCCCTCCCTTCCTTCCTTCTCTTTCTTTTCTATTGTGACGAGGCCTCACTATACAGCCCTGGCTAGCTTGGGACTCCCTGTAGCCCTCAAGCTCACAGAGAAAGACTCTAATACATACTGCATTGATTTTTTTTTTCACTGACTAATATTTTGGTGCTTTTTCTGTGGCAAAGCAGAGAGTTCTTCCAAGCCCTTTTAAATGCTCTCAAAAGTTTCTGTACACAAAAACAGTATTTATCTGTTCTCTACCTGTGTGGTGTTTTACCACATAGTTGCTGTAGTTCACATTCCCGTCGATAGTATATGAATACACCCTTTTCATCCATTCTTCCTAATGTTGAGTATTGTGAATCTTTATACATTTTTTACCATTTTGACAAATAGCATCTCAGAGTTACTTTATTTCTCATTTTCTGGATAGACGCTATAAACAATGGGATGGTAAAATGGTATTTGATGTATTAGCCATTAGCTCTTCTTAGTCTATTGATTTTTCACATGCCTAGACTGTTCCTTCTTATTTATGTTTTGGCCTTTAGTGATACTACCCTTATGTTGGAGAGTCTCACTGCACATCAGCATTTTGTCTGTGGCCATTTTCCTGTGTCCTAATACAGCAGCCCTCCCAAGAGCCACGTGCGGCTTTTATTATCTGTGGCCAGTTATGCGTAGTAGCCCAGAATATAGTGCTCTCTGGACGATTTTCCTTTTGAACTCTTCGTTTAGTTTTTAAGTTCTCTCTCCATATTTTGTTGCTGACTAAATTTGTTACTTCATCTTACTCTGATTCCTGCCTGAAATAGATATAAAAGCAGGCAAATAGGAAAACAAGTTAGGGTTAGCCTTTGAGCTGGCCCTGAAGGAATTTAAACTATGCATACCCTCTGACCCAGCAGCGCAACTAGAATTGGGAAATAAGTCCAAAGCTATTTACTGAAGCTTCGCTTGCCTAGCCACCGAGATTCTAAGCAATCAGACATATGTGGGTTGGGAGTGGTTTGAGTTGTATTTCATGAAGGCAGTGTGCAAGCAACCAAGACTGGCTAGTTCCCGGCACGGCCCCGCAGCTTCCTGGCTCTTGGTCACGGACAAGTCTTTTAGCCTTTGTGCCCCCGTTCTGTTCTTCAGGGTGAAAATAGGTTTGTTGGGACACTTGGTGAGTCGGTACCCTGTGGTATCCATGTGACGGATAGGAACTATGCTGTGTGAAATGTGGCTGTGGGAGGTTGAGAGTAGGCTCTACTAACTTACTGTCTGTGCTGGGAAATTCGTAGTCGTCGATTTTAACTTTACTCAGCTCTAAATAATTCTAGTATATCATACTAGGAAAAAATGTCAGTTTTCTGACATTCTTAGTGAAAGGTTTATTCAACAAATGGTTTTGTTTTTGTTTTTGATTTTTCAAGACAGAGTTTCTCTGTGTAACAGCCCTGGCTGTCCTGGAACTCGCTTTGTAGACCAGGCTGGCCTCTAACTCACGGAGATTCACTTGCCTCTGCCTCCCAAGTGCTGGGATTAAAGGCATGTGCCACCACCTCCTGGTTCAATTTTTTTTTTTTTTTAAGTAAACAGGTTTCTGCCTATTAGTTAATATTCTCCCATACTGCGTTTATATGTACTCCCTTAGCAGAGTCACTGTCTGCCCAGATGAGCTGGAGAAGTGATTTCTGCCTTTGGTAAGTATGGACACTGTACCCGTCCACAGTGCCATGGTTTTAAGTTTGACAATAACTCCCCTAGACAACAGTACCTCAGGACTGACTGTGTCCAGTGTCTCCTTTAAAGGCTGAAGCAGAGTTCATACCTCCTCTCTGTCTCACAGCATCCGATGATCGACAGGTTGTTTAAGCACAACCCAGGACACAGGAATATCAGATCAGATATGGCTGGCTGACAGTATCCACTTCCATTCAGTGAAAGTCCTTCTGTTACACTGTCTTCTTACCACTTCTGTGTGTGCACAGGAGTGGGAGGAAGGAGGATTCCTAAGCATAGTCTTCAGTTAGTTAGCTGAGGAGAGTAGGTTAACCCTCTTCTTTCCACATCTAGTAACAATGTAACAGCAATTACACATTCTCTTTCATAGCCAGAGAATGAGTCAGGAGGATTGCCCTAAGTTGGAGGCCTGGACCACCATGTGAGACCCTGTCTCAGAAAACAGGACAGGACCAAATATAACAGAGTTAAGGCATGTTTTTGATACCCGTAATTCTGTTATTCTAGTGAAAGAGCATGTGTTGTGTCATTAGCCAGTGTGTTTTCTTTGTGAGCCTCTACTGTGTGCCCAGCCCCGTCATACTGAGGGATCCTTAGAGAAATGAGGTGACGGCTCTGACTTTAGTGCAGCTGCATAGAAACCAAATCACGGGAGGCCTGATGAAAACCCAGCTTCACTGTGCACTGGACAAAATAGTGTTGTGTTTATGTTGAAGCTCCCAGGGTTTTAATACGCTTACTCAGGATTCACAGTTGGGGCGAATCTGTTTCCCTTTTCCCGTTTCCTCTCCATTCTTTGTCTTCTGGTGTTGACTTTCCTTTGCCTTCTCAATTCCTTTCTTTCCTTTCCTATAGGCATCGATGTTCTTTACATTGGCCCTCTGAAAGGTGAGCCTCACCACAGCCACACACACAAGTGTCAGTCTGTGCGCTTCAGCTACAGCCTTATTTCCTAGTTCCTCAGAGTTTCTGCCAATTTAATCACATCACGGCTTCGGTACTACGTGTTCTGTTGTGCGAGCGGAGTTACTCTGTGTTTTGAGGCAGGTAGCTGATGTGCCGAGCTCTCCTTCCAGATTGAAGCTTGTGGCTCACTGTGCTTCCTGCCGTACATAGTGTGTGTCCTTCTTGAGCTGAGAGTCCGAGCCCCTCCTCACAGCCACCTCTTCTCACTTACCAGGAAGCATATACTCAAGCCCCGGACTTTACAGTAAAACAATGACCCCCACGTACGACGCTCACGACGGAAGCCCCTTGTCACCGACTTCTGCCTGGTTTGGTGACAGTGCCCTGTCAGAAGGCAATCCCGGGATCCTTGCTGTCAGTCAGCCGGTAACATCACCAGAAATACTGGCAAAGATGTTCAAGCCTCAAGCTCTTCTTGATAAAGCAAAAACCAACCAAGGGTAAGTGTTTTTATTTTTTTTTCGAGACAGGGTGTCTGTATGTAGCCCTGGCTGTCCTGGAACTCTCTGTGTGGACCAGGCTGACCCCAAACTCACAGAGATCTGCCTGTCTCTGCCTCCCGAGGGCTGGGATTTAAAAAGGCGTGCATCACCAGGCCTGGCCAAGGGTAAGTTCTAAGAGGCCAGCACGAGCACAGATGTACCTGGTTGTGGGGAGTGTTTGGCTGATGGTGTCGGCCTTGCTCAGTGCTCTTCTCCAATGCGTCCAGGTGGCTGGATTCCTCGAGATCGCTGATGGAGCAAGATGTGAAGGAGAATGAGGCCTTGCTGCTCCGATTCAAGTACTACAGCTTTTTTGATTTGAACCCAAAGGTACCAAGGATCTAGGGGGATCTTTTCTGCCTCTCTTTCCCTTCTCATTTGATCGTTAAGAAACCGTAGCAAGTTTTGAATATTTTAAAACCCAGGCCTGAAGGCAAAGGTGTTTGTATTCTGAGTAAATCTGGTATTTTCCTAGGTTGGAAGCATGGTTGAAGTTTTTTTTTTTCTTTTGATAAGGCAATCACATTTACTTTAATGTGTTTTAAAGGTAATTGTTGCTTTTTTTTTAAAAAAATTAACATCTGCAATTATGTTTTAAGGTAAAGAATAGTTTCTGAAAAATTGCTCTTTGTATTATTTGGGGGGCTTTTGTTGTTTGTTTATTTTTATTATTTTATTTTTGGTTTTTTGAGACAGGGTTTCTCTGTGTAGTCCTGGCTGTCCTGAAACTCACTCTGTAGACCAGGCTGACCTGGAACTTAGAGATCCGCCTGCCTCTGCCTCCTGAGTACTGGGATTAAAGGTGTGCACCACCAAGCTGGGCTTTGTATTGTTTTAGAGTCTACTTTTTATCCTCCTAATAGCTAACCATTGTTACTTGATTTCTGTGCTGGGTGAGTCTGCTGTGCTCTGACTTCACTTTTTAACTTTGCTGTGAAAATCTGTAGTTGTTTTCCCCCCAAGAACAGGGGCACAGTCTTTAGGGGACAAAGCCTGTCCAGGCTCCCTGCTATCTCCTTCATGTCTGAATTGTATTCTGTCTAGAGCAGTGGTTCTCAACCTTCCTAATGCTGTGACCCT
Source organism: Peromyscus aztecus (assembly GCA_902168405.1). Classification (NCBI taxonomy): domain Eukaryota; kingdom Metazoa; phylum Chordata; class Mammalia; order Rodentia; family Cricetidae; genus Peromyscus; species Peromyscus aztecus. The sequence goes on along the minus strand of CABHPQ010149472.1, from coordinate 18,924 downwards.
TTAATACAGTTCCTCATGGTGTGCTGACCCCCAGCCATAAAATCATTTTGTTGCTATTTCATAACTGTAATTTTGCTACTGTCATGAATCATAATGTAAATACCGGTTTTCCAGTGGTCGTAGGCCACCCTAGTGAAAGAGTTGTCTGAACCCCAAAGGGGTCAGGACATACAGGTTGAGAACCACTAATCTAGTGTCTTATCTTTTATTCATTATGTGTGAACATAATTCTTTATATTTTTTTGTTTTGTTTTGTTTTCCAAGACAGGGTTTCTCTGTGTAGTTTTGGTGCCTGTCCTGGATCTCACTCTGTAGACCAGGCTGGCCTCGAACTCACAGAGATCCCCTGGCTCTGCCTCCCAAGTGCTGGGATTAAAGGCATGCGCCACCACCGCTGGTCATAATTCTTTACATAACATATATACAGCAAATTGTAGCAATAAAACAGTAAAAATTGTATTTTCGGGCAACATCATATCTACTTCTGGTTGTAGGTTGGGGAGTGGAATATTTGGCTAACATTTTAAGAGAGTGTTTCTTTTTGCCAATATAATTAAATGGACAGTCTAAAGACACAGATACACATATTTTCCAAAAGTGTGTCTGTACTGTCTGTTTTGGATATTTAAAATAGGTCTACCTCTTTGCGTGTTCCTCCTCTGTGAGCAAGGTATTTCCCAAATTAATTTGCTCACTGGGTTCTTTTGTGGCAACTCAGAATAACAATGTTAAAAGCAATCTGTATTTGTATCTTGTTTTAATTCTTTCCAACTAGATTTCTCTTTTTCCCCCCTTCTTCCCTCTCCTTATCTGGTGTTTGCTTTTTGAGGCAGAATCAAATCATTCTGCATAGGCTGCTCAGACTTAATATGAAACCTCGGCTGGCCTCAGACTTTTGATCCCTCGGACTCTGGGTGCTGGTTACAAACATTTATCAGTACCCATTTTTTTTTGTTGTTGTTGTTTTGTTTTGTTTTTGTTTTCATTTTTGTTTTTCGAGACAGTTTCTCTTACTGGATCTCGCGCTGTAGACCAGGCTGACCTCGAACTCACAGAGAGCTGCCTGCGTCTGCCTCCCGAGTGCTGGGATTAAAGGCGTGCACCGCCGCCGCCTGGCACAGTACCCATTTTTTGTGGGGTTTATCGTCTTTGTTTTTGAGACCAGACCTCGCTCTGCAGCCTGGGCTGGCCTAGAAACCAAGGATCCTCCTCTTTTAGCTTTCCAAGGGCCAGCAGAGCAGTCATGGATACCACATCCTCCTTCAAGTTAGATTTCTTCCATTGAAACTGCAACAATTGTTACATGGACCCCCTTTTTTCCCTTTAGTGCTAGAGAGCAAATCCTCTCTCATGCTAGGCAACCCCTTCTACCTACTGGGTTACATCCCTGGGTGATTTTCTTGTCAAATTTTATGTCATTTTGAATAGAAAATTACATACATCTCTAGTCATAGCTAACACTAATAGATCTCTTCCTTTTTTAGAATTAACCATTTTGATAATAAGAAGTTGGAAAAAGTGACATACTCACTTTTTTTCATGCTTTAAACATGAGTTTTAACTGGGTATCGTGGCACAAGTGTTGAATGGCCACACCCAAGAGGCAGAGGCAAGCAGATCTCTGAATTCAAAGTTAGTTAGTTAGTCTAGACAGCAAGTCAAGGTCAACCGAGGGCCACATAATGAGACCCTTGTCTCAGAAAGGTGGGGAAGGGGCACTAGAGAAGTGGATTACGGTTAAGAGCGCTTGCAGAGGACCTGGGTTCTCAGCACCCACATGGTAGCTTACAACCATCCATAACTCCAGTTCCAGGGACCCAATAGGCACCAGGCATGCATGTAGTGTACACACGTACACAAGAGCAAAACCCTCATAAAATACAATAATTTTATTTAAAAAGAGAGGCTATTTAAAGACTTACTATTTTAAAATTTAGGCGAATGTGAGCACAGGTACCCATAGAGGCCAGAGGTATCAGAACTCCCTGGGATCTGGAATTACAGGCAATTCTGAGCCATCTTACATGGGTGCTCGGAACCAAACTCCGTTCCTCTGCAACAGCAGTAAGGACTCTTTAACTGCTGAACCATCTCTCCAGCCTCAAAAGTGGAGATTGAACATGGAGAACTTTGCTGTGTTGAGGTCTGTGTATGAAAGCCCGTGTTTCCTTCATTCTGCAGTACGATGCTATCAGAATCAACCAGCTTTACGAGCAGGCCAAGTGGGCTCTTCTGCTGGAAGAGATTGAGTGCACCGAAGAAGAGATGATGATGTTCGCAGCCTTGCAGGTAATGAAGACAGTGGGTGATCCTTACTGGGAAGAGGAGAGTGGTGTAGATGTTACACAGGCTTTTGATAGTGTTCTTTGCTCTGTAGACAGTGGCATGTGGGGCTGGCAAGGTGGCCCAGCAAGCAGATGCTTTCTGCCAACCATGGTACCCACGTTTGGTATTCAGGACCTACTTAGTAGAAGGAGAGAACCAACTCCCAAAAATCCTCTGAGCTTGGGCACATTGGCATACACCTTTAGTCCCAGCCCTGGGGAGGCAGAGGCAGGTGGTTGTCTGTGAGTCTAGGGCAGCTAGGGCTGCAGAGTGAGACTTGGCTTTTCAGCGTTGTCCTCGCACCTCCATGTGCACACACACGGCACGTGCATGCACACACACAGCACATGCATACCCACACACGGCACATGTGTGCACACACACTCAATAATGAACATTTTTAAACATTGAAAGTGGACATTTACGAAAGTGAAACAAACATGATTAGGATTAGTTCTTTCTTCTTTTGTTTTTTCTAGACAGGGTTTCTCTGTGTATCCCTGGATATCCTGGAACTCACTCTGTAGCCCAGGCTGGCCGCAAACTCAGAGATCCACCTGCTCTGCCTCCCGAGTGCTGGGATTAAAGGTTGCGCCACCACCGCCCAGCTAATGATTATTTTTGTTGTTGTTTTAAAATATTTAAGAATTGGGCCTGGAGAGATGGCTCAGAGGGTAAGAGCACTAGTTGCTCTTCCAGAGGTCCTGAGTTCAATTCCCAGCAACCACATGGTGGCTCACAACTATCTTTAGTGAGATCCGGTGACCTCTTCTGGTGTGCAGGGATACATGCAGGTGGAACATTGTATATATAATAAATAAATAAATCTTAAATATACATATATATGTATTGAAGAATCAGTGATACTTTGGTTACTTTCCTGTGTCTTGTGGAAAAATTAGTCTTTTCCCTCCCAATGGATAGTAACTTGAAGTTAACTCAGTTTTCTCTTAGAAATAAAGTACTAATGATATTAAATTGATGATAAGGCACATTGCAAAATGACTGTGTCAGAAATAACACCTTTAAATAATGAGAGTTAAAGAGACTAGAATAAACATAAATGTTTTTACAATATTAATTATTAAGTATAAAGCTAATGTTTCTTTAGTATTTTTACAAATGTGGACCTTGGATACCACGTGCTTCAGAATTATAGTGGTACTTATTAAAAAATTAATTACCCATTCCCATTACTGAAATGGCTTTAGCTAATCAGTGTTCTTAGAAGCAGTGAGGTCCATTGTCACCAGATGAAATCTTTCAGATTTCAGTGTGTCTAGTGGGGCTTTGGCAAGTATTCCCGGGCTGGGCTGGGATTCTAGTCTTCGCTAAGGTCCCAGTGCAATTGATAGTCTTTAAATAGAAGCAGGGAAGAAAGACCGGCCCTCAGTGAAAAAGCTCTCCCTATGAAGAGTTTTACTTCTTTTCTTAGAACACAAAAATGCTCTCAGATTTCCAAATGCACCAAAGCACCAGAAAGTTCAGTTACAACCCAGGGTCACTGTTGGAAAGCAGAGAGCACATGGCAAGTCCTTGCTGGTGGGCAGGTGGGTGAATTCATCAGCTATTCCAGAGAATTGACTAAGCAGCTGGTTAAGATTCTTACAGTTTCCGGGTCGTTTTGACTGTCTGGAGAATTTCCTAAAGTAAATCTCGGCACAGTTTCCTGGGAGTCTCCCACTTGAGTGACTCTTTAAATATATCTTTCATCCTCTCAACACAGACTGGCGTCTTCTGGTAGAAGTTTTGCCAAAAGCAAGAACAAGGCTTGTAAAATATATCTGAAAAACCATAGGTTTTAATTTTATAACAGTGTTAGTTTATCATTTTGTTGTTGTTTTGGTATTGTGCTAGGGACCGAACCCAAAGTCTTGCCCATGCTAACCCAGTGTGTGCCACTGAGTTATATCCCAGCAAGCCTTAGATTCTATTCCCAGTAATCAAAGGGCCTCAAAGCATAGCCATCTTGGACCATTTTAAGAGAGAGAGAGAGAGAGAGAGAGAGAGAGAGAGAGAGAGAGAGAGAAAATATCTATATATAATATGGGAGGAAGGGAAGGAGTGAATTTTGGAGTGCAAATCCAAAAGACTGACCTACAGACTCTTGGAGCCATCTTGGTAAGAAGACAGACTCTTGTCCTTCCCCATGTGTCCACACTGACTGGAGCTCAGGTTTCTGCTCTTCACCATTGAAATCAAAGTATGGTGAGGAGCCTGCGGCCCACACATTGAACTGCTCTGTCTCTGGGGCACCCAGATCCAAAGCAGGCTTACTCTATAGCAAAAAGAAAGAAAATAATTTGGAATAAACTGGATAAAAAAATAAACTTGCAAAGTTAATAAGATAGTAACAGGGCGTTTTGTATCAGTGTCAGTCAAAGTGCTTTGAAAAATGGCAGATTTCAAACTAAGCCATGGAGTTTTGAGCCATGATCTCTGGGGTGACGGGATAGGGAATGGAGGGAGAGGCCTGTGTTTTTAACCAACTCCCCAGTGATTCTTATAGTCAATCAACATTGAGGCCATGCCTGGCAGTCTCTGCCTACCTTGTTCTCAGTAGTTATCACAGAAATTTCTGTCACGGCAAAGATCTCATGTTTGCCCAACTTGAAGATGTAACCATTTACTACTGAGTCCATGCATTGAGTGTTCCCACAGATGGACTTTACAGGTAAATGGATCCTTCAGAAGTTCAGAGCCTCTTCTTATACTGTGAGAAGCAGCCAATGAGAGTTACACCAGATTCTGTTGATCTCTCCACAAAATCTCTCAGGCTTGACATCAGAACCTAATAGATTTTTAATATCCCGAGTCACCAAGTGCGTTTAAAAACAACTATGTTATACTTTAGAAAATTCTATACCCAAGACCGTTTCCTAGCTAGATAGAAGGGCTGTCTGACTGTACTCGCACATTCTGTTCACATATATGAACAGAGTTTCTTATTTCTAGATAGCTGAGGCTATGAAGCCCTGAAAACAGAACTGGGAAAGTGGAGCTAGCTTCCACTTCTCCTGAAGTTACAGTGGCAGTACTTTTCTCCTGAATGATTAGGACTGTGGGCCAGTGAGGGTTCGTTTTCTCCAGTGATAGAATACAAGCGGTGAGTTCATTCCCACAGAAGTGCATGGCCTGAGCCCTCATGGGATGTGCATCTGTACAAGGCCCTGTTCTAGGCACAAGGAAATCAACCACCCAACAACAAAACAACCAAAACTCAACTCGTGTAAAAGTAGTAGCAGACCTATAAATCCCCTTCACACCAAGGGAGGCAGAAACAGAATACGTTGTGTCTACAGGTACTGTGCTCATTTTGGATACGTCTTTCTGAGCAGGGCTGTCACATGGACCCCAGGTGCCATGGCCCTTGCTTTTCATCCTTCCGGTTTCAGGACACTTTGCTTACTTTGATGTGTTCAGGAGTTTTGCGTTTTTCTGTGCTCATGTGCATGCAGTGGCTGTGGGCACCGGAAGAGGGAGCTGGATCCCCTAGACCTGCCCTTGCAGAAGGCTATGAGCTGCCCCGTGGGTGCTAGAACTCAAACCTGAGTTCACTGTATCAGCAGTGCTGTTAGCCACTGAGCCTCCATCTCTCCACCCTCCTTCCCTGACGATTTATCTTTGCAAATCAGATTAAAAAACAGCTAATACAGAGTCAGGTAGTAATTTCATCTTAAAGTTCTGCTGTTGAACAGTCATTTCAACAACATGTTATTGTGGTTTCAGTATCATATCAATAAGCTGTCAATCATGACGTCAGAAAATCATTTAAACAACAGTGACAGAGACGTTGATGAAGTTGGCGCTGCCCTTTCTGACCTGGAGATCACTTTGGAAGGCGGGAAAGCATCAACAATTCTGGTGGTAAGATGGATCTCCAGCTGATGAGTGACTTAGTTGAGGCTTGCCTGTTTGTGGGTTTTCCATTGCCAGAGAAGGCCTCTGGAAGGGGGAGAAAAGTGTTCAGAGTCGGTCATGGATTTTCAGAGAAGGTTTTTGTGGTGGGAGGATCCACCCAGGGCCTGACTCCACCCGATTCCTGAGGAAACAGTGTTACCAGCTCCTCGGCCTCCCACACTGAAGCTGTCTCTGAACACTTGTTCTGCACATGGTGGGAAGGCAGTCCTGCCGGGGACAGCAGCATCACGTGTGATAAGGTAGTCTGCTTAATTGATACACTGAAGGAGAAAGGAGCCTCACAATAGCTTACAAGCTGCTTGTTTTTAAAGCTAAGGAATGAGTTCTTGCTGAAGAAACATTTTTCTTAGTGCATCATGATTTACAGCATTTCCATGTGTTGCTGTAAACCATTTCGGCTGTATTTAGAAGCAAGAATACATTCTTGGGAGTTGTACAGATGTCATTTTGTTCAAATTCTTATTAACTTTGTATAATATTTGAAAATGCCTTTGTAACAAGACCATGTAATATGATCATATCATTTATGTCTTTAACAGCTGTATTTTGAACACTAAATAAGGAGTTTTTAAAATCAGATACCAAACTAAATTTAAAAGATTAAGAAAAATATTATTTTAATTCTTTACCTAGGGTGACATTACTTCAATTCCAGAACTCGCTGACTATATTAAAGTTTTCAAGTAAGTACTAAAGTGGGAGAGATTTCAAATATCAATAAGAGCTGTCAGTTTTATAGTCATGTTCACATTTAATTTTACAGTAACTTGGTCAATTATTTGTAAAATAAATCTGTAAGATTTACCAATGAGATGAACACTTAAAATTAAGATATACATGTTCACTAAACTAAAACCACAATAATCATTGTTTTATTTGATCTTAAAATCATCGAGGCTGGGGGCTGGAGAGATGGCTCAGTGGTTAAGAGCACTGACTGCTCTTCCAAAGGTCATGAGTTCAGTTCCCAGCAACCACATGGTGGCTCGCAACCACCTGTAATGAGATCTGGTGCCCTCTTCTGGCCTGCAGGGACACATGCAGGCAGAATGCTGTATACATAATAAATAAGTCTTTAAAAAAAAATCATCGAGGCTGATTATATCATAGTTGGTGGTAGAGGCCGGCCCCACTGTGCTTCGTGAAAAGTGGCAGACGGTGTCCTGTGAATGCCAGTGTTGGGTCCTTGCTCAGAGCTCCAGACTCCATTGGCTTATGTTCATATGCTGCTGGACCCTTTCCTGTAAGGTCTCAGTAAATTTTTCTAGACTTTTAAGCAGTCTACTTGTAATCCTCAAAATTGAGAGCTGAGCAGTAAGGCAGTTGAGACGGAGATGTGGCGCCGACTGTCCGCTTTCCTACTGTATGCTCTGGGAAACGGTTGCGGTCTAGAGTTTCCCAAGGCTGAAAATACTGTAGCTTACAGTCTGGAACACTTCTGCGGTAAGGGCAAGATTTCAAAAGTCTCTGTATCTACCCTCTTCCCTTTTCCACTCTTTCCGGCTACCTGTGTCTTGTTCTGTGTGTGACTCTGGTGTGGTGTGGTGTGTCCATGTCAGGCTGACTCCTCTCTCACTGCAGTCATGCCCAGTACATCACATGACACAGAGGCCTCAGCAGCAATAATGCTGTGGACACCATTGCATCTACAGAGTGAGGGCGGACATGGACCTCTCCACATGGACACCTTTAAGTGAGAAGTGTGGAGCTGTGGGCCCTCTACCTTCTCACCATTTGGACTCCCGGTCTTCTGGAGTAGACTGAGGAGGAGAGCACACCAGGAAAAAACTGGCCAAAGGCAGATGATTTCAGCCCTGTAAAATTGGCCTCGTGTTTTTCAGCACTGAGAAATTTAACTGCTAAAACAGTCCTGACAAAGGCACTTCAGAGTGGTTTTTGTCTCAATTCTGTTTGCTATCCAGGCCTAAAAAGCTGACTTTGAAAGGGTACAAGCAGTACTGGTGCACATTCAAAGACACGTCCATCTCCTGCTATAAGAGCCGAGAAGAGTCCAGTGGTACACCTGCTCACCAGATGAACCTCAAAGGTAGGGGGCCTCGTGGGACCTGTCAGTCCGGTACTCAATAAACTTCACTTGGGGGGGGAGGGCACTTCGCGCTCTCTTTACGCCTTTGGGGTCTTTGCGGTGATTTTGATTCTCCAGTTTGTGTATTCAGTTGCATGTGGATAATTTGTTGTGATCTCTGGGCAGACCCGAGCTCAAGTACACCACGTTTACCTCACTCGGCAAGTGCATTTGTGATGTCTTTTTTTCTCATCTCAAACATCAGGAACATTCGGGTCCCTCACCTGCAGCCTCGTGGGTCCCACGTCTGTATTTCTTGTCTTGCCCTTCATCATTGGCAGGCATCCTGCTTCTCTTCACGCCTGTTTCCCCAGTCTCCCTCTTCCTCATCCAGTTCTTCTCACTTCACTTTGCTCTGCCCAGCTCCTGAGGCAAGCCCAGGACGGTCCTGTTAGGTGTCTGGCTGCCAGCTGGAGTTTCCTGTTGCCTTGTCCTGTTGAAAGTGGAATGAGAAGTAGGAGCTGGCACTTGAGACATGGCCTCCTCACTGAGCACCTGCAGCCTGGGCCACTCTTCAGTGAGGGCTCAGCTGGTAGCTCTGTTTCTTTATTGATTGTTTTTAAAGCTTCATCTCATTTTTAAGTGTGCATGTGTGTATACAGTGGCCTGAGTAGTCTAGAAGAGGGTATCAAATCCACCGGAGCTGGAATAAGAGGCAGTTGTGAGTTGGGACCTGAACTCCTGTCCTTCCTTAACTGCCGAGCCAGGCCTCCTCCAGACGCTAGCTGCATCTTTTATTCATTCAGGCTTATGGCTGGAGCTAGAGCTTCGTTTACCATTTTGGTGGCCTCTGTCGCTTCTTCGTTTTTTTCTCCTGGCTCAGGTGGAAGGAGATTTACTCTCTATCTGGGGACCAGGAGTGGCATCCAGTGGTAGAGTGTGTGTCTGGTATGTGAGACTCTGGGTTCCGTCCCCAGCACCTTTTGGAAGTCACTGCCAGTTTGGGCGGTGATAGTTTAGAAGGGAGCGTGGGAAGGAGGTGTTGATACAGAGTTGCTGCTGTGTGTCCTTCCTTGAGGGTGTGAGTGTCCTGGTGTAAATGGGGTCTGGCTCAAGATGCAAGGAGGGATCCTAGTAGAATTCACTTGTAAAGCATGTGCTGGGAATGTGCGAGAGGCCCTGGGTTCCATCTGAACACCAAAGTAAATAAAATAAATCTGCAGGAGCCTTCTAAGCAGACACTCCACGCTGGTGCGGTTGGGCAGAAAAGGCGATATGGAGGTTGGAATGGAACAGAGTTTAGGGAGAGAATAGTTAAAATGTCGAGAATGGGTCAAGGGAAATCTGTGCTAAATACTCATGTCATGGCTGCATGAATGGTAAATGCAACCACTTAGCATGGTTAGCTGTAAGACGAGAAGAAAAGACTGCCTGATTCAGTTTTTGATATTTTTTTAAGGGCTAGTTACAGAGTTACTAACTCTAAATCACCTTGAAAACCCAGTCAGATCGTGTGTCTGTTTTAATTTCACTATACAACTTCCCCCTTGTTTGAAAAGTTCTACAAAAGGACTCTTTGTATGTAGTAGTGTTCCTGGAAAGAAGAGAGAACTCTTTACATAAAGTACCCTTTCCTTTACTAATTTAAACATTACTTGGAGGCCAAGGCGACTGTTTGGATTCTTATTGTTCTTGAATGTCTGTATTTCTGAATCCTTGGCTCTAGGTTGTCATTTGAGTACCAAAGCTACATCAAGTGACCTTCTACCTTATAGAGATGCTCTTAAAATGTTGTGGCAGAATTCACCATAGTAAGACATCACAAAATGAGGCTATTTTATTGACTCAGAATTTCCTTTGTGCACTTTTACAATTAAACTTATTATTACAGGATGTGAAGTTACCCCAGATGTAAACATTTCAGGCCAAAAATTTAACATCAAACTCCTAATTCCGGTTGCAGAGGGCATGAACGAAATTTGGCTTCGTTGTGATAGTGTAAGTTTTCCAATTAAACCTCACTTTTCTCTGACTCCCATGGGAGTTGGCCAGCTGTCCTACATTCTGTACCTAGGTCCCGAGCACTGTGTGGCTTCATCCCTCAGCGTTTCTTTTCAACAGGAGAAGCAGTATGCGCACTGGATGGCGGCCTGCAGATTAGCTTCCAAAGGCAAGACCATGGCAGACAGCTCTTACAACTTAGAGGTTCAGAACATTCTCTCCTTCTTGAAGATGCAGCATCTGAACCCAGATCCCCAGCTGATCCCAGAGCAGATCACAACCGACATCAACCCCGAGTGTCTGGTGTCCCCTCGCTACCTAAAAAAGTATAAGAACAAGCAGGTATTTATTTCCTTGTACTTAATTTGCCGGCTCTCTAATTGTGCACACATGCTTTAAATGCGGTTTCTCCTCTTAAATGAAAGCTGCCAGCTTTGGTAGAATATAAAACAGGAAATGGGGGCGTAGGTCAGTTTAAACTGGTTGTTAATCTTGTATAAAGTTAATAGGGTAGACGCTGGGGAGCAGAGAGCTTGTTTACTCTACACAACCCACGGAGAGCTCTCTCCAAGGACCTTCAAGAACTGAAATGGCCTGATTCTTTGCTTCCCTATGGAAACAGGACAAAAAAGCCCAGTCAGCACTTCCCCAAAGTATCTTATTAACCAGCTTTTAGAAATACAATGTTGTGTGGTAAAGACAGTTTGTCCTCCATCACTGTCTTAACACTAACAGAATCTAACAAACTCTTACACAGAGTTACAAAGTTTGATGAATTATAACTTAAAATTCATGGCCTTTGTCCACTCTCTTTGGAATTCCTGTCCTGGAAATTAATTCCATAAAAGGTTTGCTATTCAGGAAAATGTCACTTTGGTACATCACGAAAGGTCCTTTGAAGGGGAATTTGACCTGAGAGCCCCCAGGATTCTCTACACTAAATAGCACGCCATAAAAGGACAGGCTTCAGATTGGATGAGGGAGCAGAGAATACCTCTAAAATAAACAAATCATTTTTATCGACTTTTGTTTTTATCTTTAAGGGATCACTTTAAAACATTAAAATCCAAATTAAGCAGAACATTACCTTCCTTAAATTTAAGCATAGCTTTATTAAATGAAACCGAAACAGTTTCTCTTTCCACAGAAATGTTCAGAGCTTTAGTCAGGAATGGTCTGTCTCTGCGGTTCAGAGGCTGTGTCAGCGACAGGGACATTGTTTATTCCGGAGTCATGGCTGTGGGAGTGAGTGGTGAGGAATGGCGGAAGAGCCTTGTGGAATGCAGTTAAGTCAGGAAGGGAAGGAAGGAAGGAGCCACTGGCTTGCTTCTTACTCGCTGAAGAGCTGGGTGCCAAGAGGCTAGTTTCTGTAGATGATTTCTTCAAATGATTTCAGACCTTGGCGGCTTTATTAATGCCAGGTGTCCAGAGGTGATCGTTTTCTGTCTTGAGTTGTAGACAAAAACATGACCTCAAATCCTCCGTTCTGTGTCCAGTGTCAGGAAGGCAGTGTGTGGCTGTGGTTAAGGACCTTTCCGGAGCTGTGGTCTCACTGAGTCAAACACACACACCTTTCCAACCCTCCTCCTCTAAGTAGGCCCTCGGCCTCATCCCCTGAAGGTCGGCCCTACCCTGCCAAGTGCTCACAGGCACGAGACCCTGCCATGCACAGGACTCATCAGCACAGCCTCGCCACTTAACCTGCTTTTCTTCCCCAGATTACGCATATTTTAGCTGAACTTTCCAGGATTCTTTTGAGTATGAGGTTTTAACTGTAAATAGAAGAGTTATCCTGTCATCCCAAACTGAAAAGACATACTGCACGTGTGGCCACGGCTCCCAGGGCCCTGTTTGCCAAACTTTTATTTCTCCTTCCAGGAAAAAGGATGCAAAAAGCAGATGGTAATTGAGGGCTGCTGTCCTTCGGTGCAAATAGAGGAACAGTGTGGCCACACTCATGTGCGCCCTTAGCGCCCTGCTGAGGAGTGGTGCATGCATCATGCCATCTGACTAAATCTGAGAAAGCTCTCACGGCCTTTGAGTAGTGATTTTTATTTTGCTACTAAAATAATTAGCTTTGCCCTCACCGTCAGAACCAGCACATGAGGGGAGAAAGAGATCTGCCCCTTTTGGCTTTCTTCTGCGAGCCTCCACCTTTAATCTGAGTGGCGCTTACGTGTGCAGTGTGGCACGTCTCTGTTCTGTGTGGCCAGTACCGCTGCCACCTCCATGTCCTCATCCTCATTCCTTCGTTGGCTTGGTTTCCACCCGAGTGCTCTTCCTCTGCATGGTTTTCTGCTGGAGTTTTGGGTTGCAGGTACCATAGCCTTTTCTTGGCTTCATTGCTGTTTTCCTGATCTCCTCTTGTTCTTTTTTTTTTTTTTTTCTTTCTTTCCTTCTGCTCCCTTTTTCTTTCCTCGCATTGCCATCTGCAGCCAGGCTATGTAAGAGATTTGGTAAGTTCTCCATATCTACAAAGAGAGAGAAATTCAACAGTGTAGAGCTCCTACCCAACCCCTCACCCCGCCATGGGACAGTTCACCCTAGAGCGAGTGTAGGTAAATGATTTCCATTCTGGTTGATTGCCATGGAAACATGGAAGACACTCACTGTTTCTCCTTGTTCAGGTCTCGAGACTGAGCCCTAGCATATTGTTTCTGAACTTCAGCCAGCAGCTGTATATGGATTTGAATGTATTATCTTGTCATTGCTCACCAGTGTCTGCTCACTTGGAACATTTCTCAGCCCTGGCAGTCATACACTAGAATCCTAGTAATGCTTCTTGTGTGATACATAAAAACTGAAATTAACAATGTTACTTTCTTGAAATTTCCAAATAAAGCTTTAGATAATTTTTAATTACAATTCAATATGATTTTATGGGGCACATAGTTGAATTTTTATCTTGTTAAAATCTTGGTCCAAGCTGGGCAGCGGTGGCACACGCCTTTGATCCCAGCATTTGGGAGGCAGAGCCAGGAGGATCTCTGTGAATTCAAGGCCACCTGGTCTACAGAGCGAGATCCAGGACAGGCACCAAAACTACACAGGGAAGCCTTGTCTCGGGGAAAAAAAAAAAAAGAAAGAAAGAAAGATCTTGGTCCAATCACAAAAGATATAATTATCTAATTAATACTTAATCATGTTTAGATAACAGCAAGAATCTTGGAGGCCCATCAGAATGTAGCCCAGATGAGTCTGATTGAAGCCAAGATGAGATTCATTCAAGCGTGGCAGTCTCTGCCTGAGTTCGGCATCACACACTTCATCGCAAGGTCAGTGTGCCGCCGTGGTCTGCGGAAGTTGTCTACTTCATGTACTTGGAGCTTAAACTCTGAAGGGAAAACTGCTTAGACACACTAACCTCTTTCTTCTACACCAAAACTTAAAAGCGTGGTATTGTCTAGGCTTTCCATCTTCTCATTAACAGCTCACAATATTGTATATTTATCTTTACTTACAATAGTTCAGTTTTGAGGATTGGAGAAAATCCACCCCCCCACCCCCACTCCATTCTGAGGAGTTTTTCTTCAACATTACAGATTTCAAGGCGGCAAGAGAGAAGAACTTATTGGGATTGCATACAACAGATTGATTCGGATGGACGCCAGCACGGGAGACGCCATCAAAACATGGCGGTTCAGCAACATGAAGCAGTGGAATGTCAACTGGGAGATCAAAATGGTAAGCCAGTGCTCGCCTTAAAGCAGCTGAGGGTGTGTCGTAGTTCAGTGGGTCTGGGTTTGGTCCGCAGCACTCAAGAAGGACAAGGAGGGAGAGCCTTATAAATTCTGAAGATTGGGTTATGTGAGGTGATTTGGCTCTGATATTTGATACCCCCATTAACTACTCGGGCCGATTTGGCTTGTCTGGCTAGTGAGTTCTGGTGTCCCCCTTCACCTCCCTTACTTCTTGGTGGGAGAAGACGACAGCCTTCCTTCTGCCAAGGGTATACGAGCAGCTGTGCTCCCATGCTAGAACCTTCAAACAAGCTTTCAAAGGCCACTGAAAGAGCTTGCCTGGCATTCCTGAAGCCTGGGTGTGGAGCACACCTGTCATCTGGACACTTGGAAGAAGGTTCATGGTCATCTCCAGCTACATGGCAAGTTAGAGGCCAGCCTGGGCTATGGAAGACTGCCTAAAAATATGAATTGTAAAAGAAAGAGTCTTTAAGATTAAAGTGTAGACCATATGGTTGTTATTCATTTTTCACTTAAACTTACCTATTTCATAATCTTTCTGTAATAGCTAATTTTCCTTCTCATAGTAGCAGTCAGAGTTTGTGTCCTGTGCCTCTTTGGACCAGGCATGACACTAGATGTTTGCATTTAGACTCCTCGAGCCTCGTCACAGCCTTCTAAAGCAGGTTGCCTGTACTTCAGTCCCGTTTAGGAGCCTAAGGTGTGGTTATATCCACTTAGTGACTGGCTCAGCATTCAAGCGGTTGTTTCTGGTCTCTAATACCTGGTGCACGCACCACTGTGTAGCCACTGCGGTGCCCTTTTCCCTTGTTACATGGACATCGTATAAAACAGTCTTACTGTTTAGCTTGGCACATTGGATATGTTGTATCAGTTGCTATCAGAAAAACCCATCTTTCTGAAATATTTCAACATGATACCTAAAGGTTAAATACTGGAGCAAATGTTAAATAAAACACAGGAAGTAGATTTTCTCCCAGGACCTGAAGAGAGAGACGTTCTCATTAATTGCGTTACCAGAGACCACTTGGGAACTTAATGGCTTAAATCTCTTGAGAACTGAACTAAAGGAATGGGAGAGGGACGATACGCCTTTCTTACTGTTTTGGCACACAGACACCATTGCTGGTCCTGTGTAATAATCCGGGGAGTGGCAGCCTACGAAGTGAACTTCCGGAAGCTCCCTGGGGATACTGACGATTCTTTGTCTCTGTTGCAGGTCACTGTGGAGTTTGCAGATGAGGTCCGGTTGTCCTTCATCTGTACTGAAGTAGACTGCAAGGTGGTCCATGAATTCATTGGTGGTTACATATTTCTCTCGACTCGTGCAAAAGACCAAAATGAGAGTTTAGATGAGGAGATGTTCTACAAACTCACCAGCGGTTGGGTGTGAATAGGAAAAGGATGTAATGAAACTCCACGGCCATAACACTATTTAACTTTAAAGCTGTTGTTTCTTATATGCTGCTTAATAAAGTAAGCTTGAAATGTACCATTTTATCATGAAAACTCTTTGCCTTATCAGACCGGTTAATGTGTGCACTAACAAGCACGGTTATTAATCTGCTACCGTGATGCAATATGTGCTCTGTGGAACACCGAATGTTCCTCAGGGCCACGGATTGAAATCTGGGCGAATCGGGAACCAGCTGTCGCTGATTGACACTAGCCAAACTAAGAAACAAGCCATCTACTACCAAGTTACCCAGGGCGTAACCTATATGAGTCTATTTATCATGTGTAATGCACGTGTTTAATGTATGTTTAGTTTGATGCCCTCTTTGAAATACCCACCTCTGGTAGCCAGTTAGCTCCCTCTCCCAATGTAAAATCAGGTCTGCAGTAGCTGCCTGGTATTCAATGACGTCATTGACCTTGAAGGAAGCGCTGTTGATCTGTTGTGCCTGGCTGGGTTTGTCCTTGAATAAGCATGTTGTACATTGTTTTGTGTTTATTTTTACA
The DNA here is from genome assembly GCA_902168405.1 of Peromyscus aztecus. Classification (NCBI taxonomy): domain Eukaryota; kingdom Metazoa; phylum Chordata; class Mammalia; order Rodentia; family Cricetidae; genus Peromyscus; species Peromyscus aztecus. Next base: position 2,988 of record CABHPQ010149472.1, on the reverse strand, counting down.
CCATACTGTATTACAACACTCTTAGTATTCACCAGCATATTCACTATCTGCCTAAAATATGCAACCTTTGTGTTACAATATGAAGTAAAGTTCTATGAAGTATGCATTTTGTGTAACTAATGTACAAACACAAATTTTATAAAATTGTACAGTTTTTTTAAAAACTATTCACAACTAGGAAATGGCTTAAATGTAGCATTCTTGCATTAATTAAATGCTTTTAAAGTGTATAATTAATATGCAGTTTCGGTATCTGCTAAATTAAGAATGCCTTCGTGATGGCCATGACTTGCCATGATGTCCTTAACTAACGCCTGGACTGGCTGTGTCTGGTCTGCTGCGCTGTTACAATCTGTATTGGTGCTAGTTAGGAAACTCCTAGCTCACGAGCCCAGGGGGCGCCAGGGAGGGATGGACTTAACAGTATTGTCCAATAATCCATGATTTAAAGACTGTATAAATGCATTTTATTTTAAATAAAAGCAAACCCTTTTATTTAACGTTTTCTCTTTGTACTTGTGATCTCTCAACACCACGTATATCTTGTGTTGTTAGAGCAGCCCCTGGTGCTAGGCGGTGACCCAGATGGAGAGCTTCTGTTCTCTGAGGCTGTCTCTTTGTTGTCCTGCAGTTAGACTCCAGACTTTGAATTGTGCGCCTTCCCGGAGCCTGGCCTCCCATGCCTTCTCCTTCTGCAGCCTTACAGCTTTCTCGTCGTCGCTGTGACCATCGCTTCCGTCAGTCCCATGTGTGTGCTGGGGAGGCTGCGATGTCCCCCCACCCCCCACCCTGCACCTTTGGTAGGCCTATTTCAGGATACAAGAGCCCTTTCCCATTTCTAAAAATGAGATAATGCATATGTAGTCACTTTTACTAAAAGCCTTCAAATGGACTTCCGCTGAGGCCACACTGGAGTCCTTCCTCACGTGTCTGCTCACACAGAGAGCGCCTGTACCCACTGCCCCGCCCTCTCTCCGTTCTGAGGACTGACCTGAGGGACAAAAGCCCAAGTCCTCACCAGTCTCCTCAGGTATTCTGAGGTGGGGGATCTCCCAGGTGCCCTTTCGTCCTTACGCAGTCTGGGCAGCCTCATTCCCTAGACCAGCGGCTCTCAACCTTCCTAACGCTGCGACCCTTTAATCCAGTTCCTCACGTTGTGCTGACCCCCAGCCATAAGGTGACTTTTGTTGCGACTTCTTAACTGTAGTTTTGTTACGGTTAGGAATTGTAATGTGAATATCTGTGTTTTCTGATGGTCTCAGGCGACCCCTGTGAAAGGGTCGGTCGACTCCCAAGTGGGTCATGACCCACAGGTTGAGAACAGACTGCTGCTCTAGACACTTCACCCCATGGGCCATATTGTGCCCAGCCCTCACCTGCTCTTCTGAATCTGTACCTGCATCTAGAAACTTTGTAGTTTGTAGCTTTCCTTCCATAAATCCTTCTAAGTTGCCTTGGAGCCAAGCATGTTCTTGGCCTTCCCTGACCTGCCAGCTGTATTCAGTGGATGCTAAGGCAAAGCTGCCGCCCGGCCCAAGCCCCTATCCCTCTGTGGGAAGCAAGCCATTTTGAGCCCCAGAGAAGCCTGTGGGCGGCAGCCTCACACAAGAGAGGCACCTTGCAAGAACATTGGCTAGGACCCCCAGAAACGTACATGTGAGTTTCTGTTCCCTGTGATTCAAGTTCACTAGGGCACAGGAACAGGGACTAGCCAAACCCTACCCACATCTTGTTCTCAATCAACAGGCTGTTAGACACTCCTGATGAGGTAATGTCAGCTCTGCACTATTCCCTTGTAGCCTTGAAAGAAAGACTTTCGCAGTTCTTGACTCTCCAATGTCACACACTTCTAAAACACAAAGACGAGGCAGACCCTTTCCGCGTTGTTTAGTTGTGATTTGTGTCTTCTTAAAAGGTTTTAAGCCAGGCAGGAGTGACACACACCTTTTGTCCCAGCACTCGGGCAGAGGCAGGTGGATCTCTGAGGCCAGCCTGGGCTACAGAGCAAGTTCCAGGACAGCCAGGGCTTCACAGGGAAACCCTGCATCGAAAAACAAGAAAAAAACAAAAAACAAAAAAAAAAGTTTCAAAACTAGCAGTGATGAAGGATGCGGCCAGCCTGGGTTCCTGACCCTTAGCTAAGACAAGGTTCAGTGTTTTAGAGTCAACACTAGCAGTAGTGAACACAATAGTGAAGCTTTTTTTTTTTTTTCAACTTCTCAAGTGCTCTATCAAGTCACTTGAAACATGGGAACATCCTTAGCAGGAGAGAGCTTTCTGAATCCATCCCTTTGCTTCACGTCATCCCATGTCAGGACTGCCTGTCCAGAGCGGGTGACCTGCACAGCCACCACGCACACTGGCCACTGTGCAGGCCCCTCTGTCACCATGTAGCCGCAGCACCGAGACAAGGAGAGCTGGCCTGCTTTGTGGGTAGAGACCTAAAAAGCTGCTGTAAGAGAAACGGATCCAGTTTTTATTCTGCAGAAGAACCGCCAGTGCCCTTTACACAGCAATTCAGGAAGCTGTTCCTTCCCGGGAGCTCCAAGCTGCTCAGTGAATTAACTGAGTCTTTATCTTTTTGAACTGATTTGGTTTGGCAGCCAAAGAAGCGGGGGAGGAGGGAGAGAAAACCAACAGGAAATGGGACATCGGGGTGAGGGCAGTGAAATTCTCAGTGGATTGCAGAGCCACCCAGAACAGGAAACAGACGCCAGCTTATCTAGTGGACCTATTTCCCACTGTGAAGAAGAGGCCGCTGCTCTGCTTCATTAAACAATACAGTTTCCCAGGCTGGGCCCGCACATGTCAAGTGCCCCGTTCTCACAGCAGATTCACTCCCATTGAGTTTGCCTTTTGTTGTGTGTGCCTGGGCCTAAGTATTACTAAAAATTACAAGCACTTAAAAATAATTTGAGACCGTTATTTCATGAGATCTAATTATAGTCTCCTGTGGCTTCACTGGTCAGGCATTATTCATATTACTGC
>CABHPQ010149471.1:40199-56418 GCA_902168405.1 Peromyscus aztecus | reverse complement strand
GCAGGGTTTGGGGCAGAAGAGAGAGGGGCAACCATCAGCAATCTCCTCTTGGACTCAGGAATTCTTGCCAAGGTTGCAAAACTGGGAAAGAATATAAAAGAACAGATCCTTTGAAAACCGTATCCATTGCCCCTCTTGGAACCATTCTAAAACAAAACTATCCCGTTTAGGACACATTTGCTGTATTATGGTCAAGTATAGAATCAATGTGTAATGTTCCAATTGTAGGACTAAAGGCACTCTTCACAATAAAACTGATTTTGAATTAAGAGGAAAGGAAGGAGGGAGGGAGGGATGACGGGAGGGAGAAGGAGGGAGACATGGAGGGAGGGAGGAGAGGAAAACTCAACAGAAAAGTTCAATCACGTTCATGGCCCTAGTTCTTTGGTAATGGGTAAGGCTTTCTTAAGACCCCCAAATGCCTTCCTAGTCTATCTGTAATTCTTATAGATTCCAATGTTTATCCCACTCTCCTTTTCCCTCCTCTCTCTCTGTGGTATGCTTCTTTCTCTCTCACTCTGTGTGGTATGCTTTAAATAAGAAAAAAAATAATACACTAAACTTTTATATTAAAAAGGGAATGTTTGAAGCAGAAAATAACAGAGGACAATTCCAGTCTCTATTTGGAGACTTTTACCCTCCATCCAGGATGCTGTTCAGAAAGCATAGGTTGGTGCAATCACATCTACGATTCCTGTCCTTAGCATATGATCAGGCTTGTGTGTCCTTCTTTAAACCTGGGAGACACCACCAGGTCAAGGTTATATATTCTGTCTGGCTGATTTCTATGGAAGAACTATGCACATGTTCATTTTTCTATTAAACGACATCTGTTTATTTTTTTATTCTTAAAGCTAATTCTTGACCTAAGGAGGGGTTTAAAACTGGTTACAGGAGATTGGGCCCAGCTAAAGATGTAAAATGCACATTTGGGAAACATGAGTACTTTGCCACAGTTGGTAGATGTCATTAAATCTCAAAGCCTCACCTAAATGGTCTTTCTTGTCCAAATAATTTCTTCAGAGAAATACCGTAAGAGGAGCATTTGGTAGTTTTGGGTACATTTCTTGTGAAATTAGCCTAAAGTAGCTCTGACCTCAATGATAGATATCCCACGTCTAGAAGAATGAGAGGGACCTATTCCTGCTCTAGGTCTTCATTGCCCCCATCCTGGCTGACTTTGAAAGATCAGTCATGTCTATGTTTCCTACTTAAAATTTAGATGCTTCTCCCATGGAACTTACTAAGAACACATTTTGGAGGCTGTTATGGAATAGCATATTCTTTAATATTTGAATTAAGTGGGAGGCCTGTTCTCCCTACAACTACTGACAGTCTACAGATTCAGCCAGCCGCTTGGGATATGGGTGCAGGTCAGGGTCGGCTGCATTAAGATCTCTGGTTTGATTTTGGTTGTAACCAGGAAGTATTGCTCCTTTTTCTGCTTATGTCTTCATTGGGACTTTTTTACCCCCCAGCTATTCACAACCCACATGACTGCCATGTGGTCTCTATCCATGAAGCCAAACACAGCATACTACACAAATGGAGATGAATCTGTCCTGAACTAGCACTGAATTAGGCCACCTGAACCAAAGATAGACAAGCCCCGGTGTCTGCATCCAGCAGAAAACTAGTAACATGGCGATTTGTGTGTGCCTTTTGGGAAATACTCTATTTTTGTTGAAAAATGATAGAAATTCTAGATACATTTCCAAAATCCACCCATAATTTCAACATCTTGACATAACTAGTTAGTTCATTTTATGACTAGAGTTCAGTATTTTATTTAGGAATAATCTTAGTGTACATATTTTTTGTATCGTGTTTTTTTTCACTTAAGACTGTATAACCTAGTTCCCTTTACTTATTTCATGGTATGCATTTATTTCTCTTACATACAGTGTTTATAAAAAACTAAGTGAAGTGATACCGAAGCTGATTGTTCATATATTGTATGAAGAATAAATTAATATCCAGGATATGTAGAAAAACAAAGTTTAAGGCAACAGTTTAATGAATGATATGTTTCTTTGACCTAATGTTGACCGAAGTGTTTATAATTTGGTTAATTTCTGTTACTTGGGGATTTTTTGACTATGTTTAGAATCAAATATATTATGATTTTACATTTTGAACCTTGCTAGGAAACATAATTGTTGTTAAGGAAATATAAAAGAAAAACAAATGATGAAAAGCAAAGGAAATGATAGTTGTTGTTGCTATTGGTACCATTATGTCAAGCTAGTTGCCTCAAATGTGATACTCATTAAAAGACATTTCTCTTGGTTAACCTTTTAGACCACTCCTGTGTGATAGCTCTGTCCTTGCCCTGGTTCAAAACAAGAGGAAACTGAACACTTCCCTGGGTTTAAATCTTCAGTAAGCGGAGTTAGAACAGTACTTCTGGGCCCTGTTTCTGTCCAACACATAGGGTTGCATGGCTAGCCTATCCTATTCAAATTTCACAATGCATTGTATTGGGAGTACTAAAAAGTATAAGATCAGAAAACTGTCTAAATGCTTCTTGGTTCAAGCATTCTTTCTTGATCAGCAAAGCATGTCTGCAGCTGGGGTCTCTATCCTGGGGTGTGGGCATCCCAGTGGGATGGCCTATGTGGTTTAATAATGGAACCCCGGGAAAGTGAGTAGACACTTTTGTTGGAGAGAATGGCTTTCTGACTTCAGTAGCTCATCTCTGGACCAAGTCATAAAAGCAGGTATCTGCCTATGGTCAGATCATAGGCTGGGAAGCAGCCAACTCCCTTCCTCCTGCTTTTGCTGGATGTCTTTGCTCTTGAGTGTAAAGATCATATAACATATTATCTGGACTGGGAAGGTTTTAGAATACTAGTAATTATATTAGGACAAAGAGTATAAACCAGGATTGTCCCTGGCAAGCAAGGACATTTGGCTCCCTCTAATTATAGCTCAGTATGACCTCACCCATTCTCTTGAGGACACTGGATGATGATGTCAGACAGGCAACTAAGGTACCAGAGGGAGCAAAGGATTTCCTAACATGGACACTACTTTCCTAGTAGAGGTTGTTATTTATTTACCTGTAGCTAATTAAAGCAAGCTTCTTTGGGACATAAACACACTTCTTAGCAGAGAATTATTTTCTTTAAGCAAATTATGAGAATAAAAATGCACACAAACACTAAAATTATCAAGACTCACTAACTTTACAGTATTATGCCTCTTGGGTAGCAAAAATCAACTAAATCCTATACTATTCTTTGAGATAAAGCAGCCAAGAAACTGTTCCCCAGACACCTTTGTTCCTCTGAGAGGTAGCTCATGAATGGCTTGTCTCTGTAGTACTGGTCTGGAGTGCCATTTACAGAGGGAGGGCTGGACTCAAAACTAGTGGCAAGGGAAAGAACAGCTGATTGCTCTTTCATAGTGCCCCTCCCCGCCCCTCAGTTGGTCTTGGTCATGGTGCTGCTGACATCTGCTCAACGCATTTGGCTCATTTCTCCCTTTCACACTTTCAAAAATAGATCTTCGTCCCTCCCAAGATGTTGTTTACACGAGGGGCTTCATAACGGATTCTAACGGAAGACACTGAACAGGTAACTTGTCAGATGGGGATGAGGGTGGCTTCTTGGGGTAGGGCTTAAGGGGGAATTAGTTTTTGTTTTTTTGTTTTTTAAAGAAACTGGGGGCTGATGTCTTAGAAATATAAGCAGTGGAGTTTCCCTAAGTGGGAAATTAGAACTCAGAACTGTAAGAAAGCATGCCTTCTAAGGAAGTGTGGCAGTCTAGAGCAGCTTCCTCAAACATGATTATGTTCTGGGATAACCAGGCTGTGCCTATGAAGACTGATCCATTCAGTCTAGAGTGAGGCTGGGCTTCTGATCTCTGTTGTTCCACTCTGAAGTAATTCCCATGATGGTCATATTTGACAGACTTTGACTAGGGAGCCTTTAGACACCCAGAGTATGAGCCGGGGGTCAGACTCCATTATTGTCCTGCCTCTCTTGCTTCTCAGGATAATGTCATAGTTGATTTATTATGTAACCTTATATTGAAAAATTGAGCTAGACATAATTTCCCTATTGTATGTCTCACAAGGGAGTTGAGAATCTAGGGATAAACAATATGGCATGCTCAATACTGAAAAAAGGAAACACAAAAGATCATGTGGCAGTAGGAAGATGTTTCTAGAAAGAGAAGTTGAACATTGTAGAGGGATCACAGAACAGGCAATGGAAACTAACGTCTTACTAATGAAATGTGGTCCCATGTGTCCACTTAGAAAAACCAAGTATATATTTTAAAACTCAACTTCCAAATTTCAAGCAGAAGTAAGAAATGATGATTTAAGTTACACAGGCGCATCGCCAAAGGATTTGGGGGATCTTACTTTAGAAGCACATTTCCCTAGGGAAACTGAAATTTACTTTTCTTAGATGAAATAAGCATACTTGCATTGTTCTCATGTTGGCAAAAGAACAAGCCAAAGAGATGGCTTCCAACCTCTGTATTTCAGGGTTCAGAAAACCACAAACTAGGACCTGTGAAAGACAAGCTAGAGCGGATGGGAACTTGGATGCTAAGGACCATTCACATACTCCTTGGGCTGTCATAATCATCTTTAGGGTGACGTTTTGAGCAGTTTGTCATCCTGTATTCAAAAAGGCTGACCAGAAAATAGCACTTAAGATCGAGTCAAGTACTAACATTTCTCCTCAACTGTTTTGTGATGTAGAGGACTGACACCTTGGGTGATTAGAAGTCAAACCGTTTAGAATATTTGCTATACTTCCTTGGTATTGGCAATTATTTTCACTCAGTTCTCCTTAAAAACCACCTTTCAGATCAAGTAGAACTGGTCTCCAGAGGAAACAATTATCTAACCGTTAGTGGGGTTAGCATGCTGCTGGGTTGCATCTGCTTGGAAACTCCAAATAAGGAAGTGGAAAACCTCATGCTTCTCAAAATATGTCGGCTCTGTGAAGTCCCACTGCAGACTTGATGAGTCGGCAGATGGAAGACAAGCATCTCTTTCTCATCCCTAATGTCTCCATGTGCTTTATTTGGCAATACAGTCTCTTGGTTACAGATTCAAAGAGCTTTGTTAAAAATTCATCAGAAATGGTACATTAGTCAACCTTTGAAAACTCGGTCCCGGGGCTCTCAGCTCGTATGTGCTCCCTGCTTACAGGAGTAAGAGATTCTTACCCAGTGGGAGACTAAGCACTTAGATGTCTGTCAGTTGACTGGGTTCTTGGCGGCTGTCCTGTGTTTAACTGATACACATTACTGAGTTTCTGTCTTTTTTTTTTTTTTTAATTCCAAGAAGTTTCATTCTGTGTAGGAACAAGTGGTAATTTTACATGGGCTAGATGACCCATTATTTGGTTGAAATCAATTAATTACCTTCCCTGGTGCCTCTCTGGTGGGAAGATATTTAAGGCCTCCCTCTCTTTTCCTAAAGCAGAGTTTTAGAAGTTTCCATGACATAGAGAACAGGTGGTCATGAATAGTCTCTTAGATTGGCAGCCATTCAAGGCTCTGCTGCATCTGTTGTCACTTAAGCAAGCAGGTCTTCCACCTTCCAATGCTATGTTTAAAGCATGACTAAGCAACTCTTGGGACATCAGTAGTTAATTCTCTCCTTTCTGACTGATAATGTTTGTTGAAGGTATGTCAAAAAGCTGCCCATTGCTTGCCTATATTGCACATTTAGCTTGAGCTGTAAAAATAGACCCATGTCAAACACCCAGAGGAAAATGTGTAAAATATGACTGTAATTCTGATTTGTGGGATTATATGGTGTCTGTTCTTCATAGTCTCATATTCAGCTAACAAATGCTACAATACTAAGTTTGTTCAGTCTTTGAAAATTAGTGACTTTCTTAAGCATTTATCAAGTGAAACTGGTATCACTTACACAGCTTCCCAAGGGAGTGCAAATGTCATTCATTAATATCACCTGCTTTCTTAACTTCTGGCCCTGTAACTTGAGGGACTTCATATAAGATTGCCACAGAATCACTGCTAGATGTCGCTTTCATCATTGCAGAACCACAGAGTGCAAACAGACCTGTTCTCTGCTGTGCTAGTACAGGCTGCCACTTGAATCCCTGCTGAATATTCAATCTCCTGTGAAAGATACTATCCTAATTCTTATTCATTTGGTTTTGAGTGAGAAAGTGGATCAATTCATATTACTTACTGCCTAGCTACCTTAGAGAGAAACTCAGTATGTCTAAGAGATGTGTTACCATAGAAAGTACTCCGGCTAGAACATCAGATGAGATAGATAGCAGACTATGAAATAATTGTAGCCAAAACGATGTGCTATAGCAGAATGGATACCAACACTATAACAGACAATTCAGAAAAATAGTAACAACAGCTTCAGAAAATTAATACATGCTCCCCAAGGTTCCAAACCCCTTCTTCCAGCGAGGAAATAAAGTTCTTTCAGTCACCACAGAAAAGGTGAATTTCTATGAAGTAGGACCTAGCTGCCCAGAATCTCAAAGGATGGAGAACAACTCTCTTAGAAACATAGGCAAAGTATCTAAAAGCAAAATCATCCCATAACAGTCTGTAATTCACATTGATCATTTTTTCTTTAAGTTCTCTCATGAAGTTTTAGCCTTGTATATTCAGAAGTCACTCAGTTCTCTTCCCAGTATTTAACAAATAACACAGACACCCTGTAATGACAATTTCAGCTCCATGTGTTTAAAATGCTAATAACTGTAGACTGTCTTTAGGACTTGATATTCTCATAGAAACCTGGTTGAGAAAGGCTAATTTCATTTTATAATAATCCATAATTTAGGTATATTCCCCAAATCTGGTTATTATCTCTTTTCTTAGCTACTATTTTTTGTTTTATTTTGTTTTTTTGTTTGTTTGTTTTTTGTTTTTTTCAAGACAGGGTTTCTCTGTGTAACTCTGGCTGTCCTGAAACTCCCTTTGTAGACCAGGCTGGCCTCAAAGTCAGAGATCCACCTGGCTCTGCCTTCCAAGTGCTGGGATTAAAGGTGTGTGCTACCACACCTAGCAGCTACTAAATGTTTGAGTGTTTGGTATATCCTGGAAATTTTTGAACTACAAATTTTGGGTTTGCATTGATTTCTGGTAGGATGTTAGATAGAAGCGTGTAATTCATCTAGAAAGTAAATGATATCTAGTTGGCTTTTCTCCTTATCTTAGTGGCTTGTTGTTATCATTTACTTATTCATAATTTAAGCCTGCTTTAACTGAGGACTCATGTCTCTTGGATGAACCTTGATAGAAACAGTCTGTTTTATTAAGCTTTAATGCATTTTTTTTTTACTATGAAAAGGTATCTTTATAGATCTAGGAATATGCAATGATTATGCCCTCTTATGCCACATCCTTCTGACTCTTTCCTTCCATTAAGTTAAATTTTACAGAAATGACTAGTTCTCCAGAATAAATGAATTCCTTTTAAAGCTCTCTGCGACAGGATTACAGATGGCAGGGACACTGAGCACAGATCAGTTTAATCACTGTGTATCTATCTATGGCTGTTTATTCAGGAAACCGTTTATTGAACACCACATATGTGCTGGATGTGGTGTCAGCTCTACCTGAGGATATGGTGATGGAGAAGGCAGATGTGGTGACCTATGCAGCTTATAGATGACAATGACAGATACTGAACAAGTTATTAATTACACATGAAGTAAATGAGTAAAGCAAAAATACAGGGTGCTACAGGAGAACCTAGCCTTGTCTGCGGACGGAGACTTAGGGCCATCTACCCAGAAATGATCAGTAAGAGAGAAAGCTGGACAAAGGAAATGTAAGCATGTAGAATTCTTTTGTAACCTTGGGCCTTTTCACTTCTGCTGTAATGTAGACTTTATTCTCACAATCACTTATACCCATGTAATAAAGCTTTTAAAAGGTTTGTTTTATAGGGTGAGTAAGTGATCTGAAACTCAGTGTATTTCTTTAACTCGTGTTTTTCTTGGTAGATGCTAGAATCTGAGGTGAAATAGACTACTGTGAGTCTTAACTCTAATCTCGACTCTGTGCTGTCCCAGCTAAACACCAATGATCTATTCCCCCAGCTTTAGTTTTCCTTCTTTCTGATCTTGTCATCCGATCCCAGAACCACAAACTCCTGTGTGACTGACAAAATTTCGTTGGAATGTGGGCGGCAGGAAAAGCGCATGTCATCTTGATTCTAAGTCTCATCTCAGCTCTCTGTTGAACGGGATTTTACTAATCTTAGAAACAGCTAGAATCATTCTGCTTAGTCAAAAAGTCTCGTTTTAACTATTTCACACAGAGAAAGAGACCATTTGCACCCACATCTACACACCATTTTCTTTTCCTTTAAAAAAGAGATTTGTGGATGCCCTGAATAGAAACCCACCAATGACAAGTTCTTGTCAAGGTCTTAATTATAGTCTATGACAATCAAAACTAGCTCATGTTTCTCTCAACAATATAAACAGTGAGAAACAGTTACGTCTGAGATCAAGAATGGTAAAACTATAACTTGGGAAGTTTATTTTGTAATTTTAAGTATCTCCAAAGTGACTCACCCCAAAGGTGGTGTGCGCTAGTCAAGTACTTTTGAGAAGCTTTAAAAATCAAGACCCATTGATAGGAAAGTCTTGATTTGACAACGTTTGTTACTACTGTCCAGTGAATCACAATGACAGAGGAGTATGTTGGGTTGCTTAACCAATTCTACAAGCACATCATTTCTTATGGTTACTGTCAATTATCCAAAATGCATTGAATTGAAGGTCAGTTCCTGAGACTGATGAAGCAAAATTCTTTCAGTCTAGTGTCACTCGCTTGCTGATCTGCTTCACTGGTTCCACAGGCCATCTGGTATAGGTAGGAGAGCTTAGACTCTGTTTAAGTCACTGATGAAACTCCTGCTATTTGACTTGAGCAGAATCTCCTCTGCCCTCAGAAATAAATCATTACTCACTGTATTCAACACAGCAAATACCTCTCCCTCCCCATCTCGTTTTCCTCTGCTTCCCCAATGCCCTGTAAAAGATGCCACCCTTGTCCAAGGACCTTAGACTAACTGAAAGCTGGGGCTGTAAGAGACCCCAGAGGTCCTCTCTCCACCCTGATGCCCTGCCTGCCCCTGTCCGGAGAGGATCTCCACCCAGGGCATGGACTTGCAGCTTTGTGAAACTAACGCCTGTTGTTCTCCCTGCTCTCTCCTTTGTCCCTACAGCGCCATGGCTACTTATTCTGCCACATGTGCCAACAATAGCCCTGCACAGGGCATCAACATGGCCAACAGCATTGCCAACCTGAGACTGAAGGCCAAGGAATATAGTTTACAGAGGAACCAGGTGCCAACAGTCAACTGAGGAAAAAAATAATTAAGCAGGCCTAAGAAGAAAGCCAAAACCATAAGAAAATCTATCCTGTTCTGTCATTTCTTCATCTGCTGGAAAAAAAATAAATAAAAGCAAAACAAAGCCAGAACTAAAATATTGGGACCATGGCGGAGAAAAGCAGGAGAGGAACTAAATGAAAATTAGTTAACAGTGGTTCCTTCTTCCTCTCGGATATCATCACCATTTGCTTCTGTGTGTGTTTATTGTGTTTTCCTTCTATCCATGCTTTGCTAATTATACTCCAGGCTTCTTCATTTAGGCTCAGCCCACCCATCCCTATAATTGTATGAGAATAAAAAACAAATCTGCAGCAGCCAAAGAAACACACACACATATATGTATACACATATACATATATATGTGTGTGAAAGATTACTTCTCAGTAGCCAATTTGACCTCAGTGCCTTACTCTGTCTCCTTCTAAGTCTCTTTAGGAGATTTTGAAAATCCAAAGTATTTCTGAAGAATCTGTATCATTGTCTCCATGTCTGTTTGTCATGGTAAAGTTTTTCTATCAGCTTCAGGAATAAGAAATGTACACATGTTCTGGTGTCTGACTTGTCTGGTCCATGTGATTGGCCATGTCTGGTGCACTCTAAGATCTAGAGCTAATCTGTGGATTTAAGCTCTAAGCTCTAGATTATAATGTCACCATCAACACCGTCCCTCATCCAAACCATACAATAAACATCCTAACTTAAAGATTTTGTTGTTTTTGAACAATTGCTGTCACTTGCTCTTTGGTAGAAGAAGTACTTTTGGCTTTAGAGATGGAGAGAAATTTTTGTAGGATATTTTGTAGAATTTTTTTTAGGAAAACACATGCTGAATTGTGAAAGGCATAGCCCTTATCTCTTTGGTGCCTTGGGGGTGGTCAGATGCACACTTATATAGATATATATTCTGTGTATATATATATATATTATATATATATAAAATATTGCAAGCTTGAGTTTGCAGTTTCTCAAACACTATAAAAGCAAACTTTACACCACCACCACTCTCCTTATCTACACAGTAATGATACATTAATGTAGCATCTTGCTGTTTTCCATGTTCTGTACAAAATTCTCATTAAGGTCAAAGAGCAATTTGCTAGGAAACTGTTTGAGAACAGCTTTCGTTTTCACACTAGGGCTTTAATGGGATTAGGAATTATTTGACAGTATAAGAATGATCTTGAGTTTGGAGCCTAAGCTTAGATGGAAAGTCTATATCGTCTCACATATCACGGGAAATATACCCAGAAAGCAGGCACGGCGATGGGGGCGGGGAAGGGGAATAGGTAGCCATCTGCTCTTTCTCCACGCCACAGAAACATGAAAACAAGTAACATGTTTAAGTGAAGTGCTTAAAGCTTTCTCTAAATTCCAATAAAAAAAATTAAGGACAATTGTACTTTTATATTTTAGTATTTTTGAAATGAGGTTTAGTATGTAGGGTGGGAGGCAGGGCAGGTATTTCTTTGTTTCTCTTTGTTCCCGGTTATGCTTTGTCAACTTTCCTGGTGGACTTGGCCAAACCATGTTACCACACTGTGTCTAGTTTACCTGATTATGAAATGGGTTTAATATTTCTTACATACCTCACAGGGATGCTGTGAGGCTATGTTCGTTGGCTCTGTTTCTTTCCCTTTCTTTTCCTTTTCTTTTCTTTCCTTTCCTTTCCTTTTCTTTACTTCCTTCCTTCCTTCCTTCCTTCCTTCTTCCTTGTTCTTTGTTTTTCCAGCACTTTGTAGCCATGGGAGAAAAGGGACTTTAAGAGCATACAATGTTCATGGACTAACACAGTATCTGGAAGCTTTGTTTTCTAGCAGGAAACAATATCTGACTGTGCATACATATAACCCAACCCTGCATTTGGAATAAATAAATAGATTTATATTTTTAGATATCTCAACAATCACATCATTTGACCAAAGAATAATTTAAGGCACAAAGTATAGAGATATTTTTAACTTATATTCTCATCAACAACTTGGTTCTAATAACCATAGTTCTCAGTGAATAAAATGCTTCAGATTGATTTTGGCTAAATATGTCAACTTTGTAATATGAATGACAGGCAAAGTATTTGGGGGTATACAATGCACTTTTAGTACACGTTTGTATTTCCCTTGGCATACCTAATTGAATTAATGGTGATATTTTTTCAGTTAACAGCCACCGGTCTGAAAATATATTTCAAGTGATTTTGTACTTTGTTTAATAATAAGAAGGAAGACCATCTTGTGTACTTTGATCTCATGAAGTGAACTTCTCAATAACTACTATTAAAGCAGTTCTTTCAGAATAGGTCATGTGGTCTGGCTGAACGCACACTGCTTGTTTTAAGGAGTCTTACCACTCATGTATTTGCCCCATTGGTTGCTGTGTATTATCAAATTTCAAAGGAACAGTACAACCTTATTGTAAAAACTTCCTTTGATTTGTAAAGTGAGTACAAGTTCAATAGACTGATAAACTTTGGGGATTTAGAGTTTGCAGAGAATAGCTAAAAGATTTGGATTATAAGCAAGAAACAGAAATTAGAAATGAAAAGGTTTTGCTAAGGAGGGTAGAATCTTGGAAGAGAGTCATATAAGAAAGTTGTTTGAAGTTGTTTGAATCCTTCATCCTGACTCCATTTCCAGTGGCCATCAAAAGAGCCCAATTCCATAAACTCAGAGGAGAAAGTGGGAGGAGGCCTTATCTGATGCTTCAAATCAGCAGTTTCTAGGAATTTCATGGAATAACCCATGCTAGTTAGTCACAGGAATGCCTGCTGCTGGTGGACCCACACCACAACATCTTTATCTGAGCACTTATCTGGAGATATCCCTGAAACACCAGCTCTCGATTTTGTTCATTTATGACTCACTTTTTAAATAAACATAAGTTTAACAAGTAATTTGGAGGAATAGATTTCTAGCTTGTAAGTCAACTGCCAGAGGAGTGTCTCAGTGCCACAGACTTAAGGCATACACCTGTTGCTCTCCACCAATATACCCAGATGAAGGCATTAAACTATTATTGTCCCCAATCCCTTTCCAAACAAGAGGCTAATTAGTAGAGTACTTGGCAGGTTAAATTAAACCAGAAGTAATGACCTAATTAAATGACATATGGTAATAAAGATCTCATAAGAAATGTAATATGTAAATTATAACTTGCTTTATGATGTAAAATATACATTGTTTGTGCTAGAATAGAAATGATTTCTTTTCAATAAAATGAAAGACGGATACAACATTATCTTTTGTTATAATATATACTGGACTCAGATGATTATTTTTACTTTGAACTTCCAAAATGAAGAACTGCTTGGATTCAAGATGACATTGAGAAAAGTGAAGGTAAGAATGGTTTATAAGCAAGAGAACTTTTTATCAAAGTACAAGATTACATCCTGTAAAAGAAAAAATAATCTATTATTCTTCAAAAGCAAAAATAGTAGTGGGAGGAAGAAGGAATATCTGTATGTACAATGGGAAGATGAGGGCCGAACTTCTCATGAAAATTCAGCAATTTTACCAATGCCTTTAGTACCCACAGTACTACATACAATATGACAAATAGTCTTCATACAAGGCACAAGCTTTTATTTTAATAATATCAAAATGAAGCATTTTAAGCAACCATTGTGTACAGTGTGGGTGTGTGACTATAAAGAGAACAGAAAAACCATGTGGTGAGAAATAAGTTGCTTTCTTACCAATTAAAATCTGGTGAAAAGGGCAACTTGATAATAAACAATTTTATGCAACGATTCAAGACAATCAGTTAATAGTTGTTAGACAGATAGAGTGCATAGAATAATTCCAGAAGAAGAAGAAAGAAAACACTGAGCTAGAGTGGGACAAGAGGAGAGAGGAAGAAGAGGCAACAATAAGAGACAGGAAGGAATGAGCCAGGGATGCATCCTTGAGGAATCTGGGCTCAGGAAACTCGGGAAGATGGAGAGTTTATTTTTAAACCAAGTAGAAAAAAAAACCCACTGAAGTTTGATGTTGACCTTTAACTTCAAACAAAAAACATGAACTTTTCTTCAGGCCATAGAGACCCATAGAAGCGTTTTAAGCAAGGATGGTTTATGAGCAAGAGAAAAAAAACTATCCCCAAACTTGCCATTTTGGCAGGACACTTCTTACAAAAGGGCAAAGATGAACTTAAGCTGAGCAAGCACTGGAAGACAGAGGTGACATGGGGGATGGTGACTAGGGCCCATCTTCCAAGGGAAGAAGACTCAATAGGACGGCCCCAAAAGAAGGGAAGAGAGTCAAAGATAACACCGACTGAACCCTGGTGACTCAGGGAGTAAATCATTGATACACTTCATCAAAATCAACAGCAAAAAGAGAGGCTCAGTCATGGGGAAGGATGATGCAGTCTCAGATATACCGTTGAAGCTACCAACTCCAAATGGGAGCTCCCGGTAAGTAAGGACCTGAGAAGCAGGACTGAGTATCAAGGTCAGGGGCATAGTCAGAAGTTTAAAATGACAACTTGGGATACAAATATGAATGGTTTTTTTTTTTTAGATGAGAAATTGCCCTGTCACACATAAATCATTTTAGTAAATGGTTTTTGGGAGTAGTTTCAACATAGGAATAGCTATTGTGCTTTGAAGAACAGCTACAGTCAGGGAGAGGGCTATGGAGGGCTGCTTCTAAGAATCTGAGAAAGAGAGAAATCAGGCCTGTTTATTACCTCAGACTTATGTCAAGGCATGTCTTAATCCTTGACCATCAGAAAACACCTGAAAACTACATGGAGGTGCCATCTCCTCTCAGTGACAAGAAAATAAGTGACAGTTGCTGATGAGAATCCTTGGTGGGGAGGGTGGAAATCAGTACAGAGGCACCTCAAAAAACTAAAACTAAAAAGAGAACTTTTATATCAACTGCAGTAAACATGTAATTTACAGTAATCAAGATATGGAATCAATCTGGATGCTCAAAAATCAACAGAATGGGTTTTAAAGATGTGATTAATGTACACAGTGGAGGTTTAGTTATCTAAAGTGAAGATTGAAATTATGTCATTTGCAGGGAGCTAGGTGGAGCTGTTGACTATTTTAAACACAATAATATTGCATATTTTCTCTTATAATATGTGTCACCATTCTAGAGATGGTAGGACCTGGGAGAAAGGAGATGATAAATCAGGTGGACTAAAGTCTCATGTAATAGTCAACTTTATTCAGAACCCCAGACAATTTATACTCTGATGGTTAGTTAAGAAAGGTCTCGTGAGTGAAGTTCTCATGAGTTCAAGTTATATATAGTCACAAGGATAAGCTGCAAGTAGTAAAATCATGTTTTTCCACAGAGGCATATAAAGGATCATTTAAACATTTAATTGAATAATAGCAGCAAGCAATAGCGAGTAATCTGAAGTCAACTCACTTCTGTCCACTACACCTGAGAGGAGCATGAAAACACGCTCCAAGAACAATTCCATGTTTTTGAAGAAACTGAGGTCACAAGACTCTTGTCTTTTTTTCTTGAGTGCTCTCACAAGAACACAGAATTCTCCACACACAACTTTATTCCAGGACCATTCTCTGACAATATTGAATCTAGATTTAAAACACAAAAACAATATAGGACATATCATTGATATCTATATGCTTATCTTGGTGAATTTGCTCCTATATTCATTTTGATATTTCCTGAAAGTGAAATACCATCTCTCATTGGATGCCAATGCTGCTGGTATAAATTACATACAGGATGATTTCACAGTATGATATAATATGCTTATATTTCACATCAATGTGAATTATCTTGTCAAATAAGATCTCACACCACATTCCAAAAATGGTGATTGTGAGGAAATCTGAAGTCCTTCAAAAGATTTAAAAGTGAAAAGATAGACCTCATACTCTGAAATATGAAAGCCAGAAGATACAACCACAGACTAACCTCAAATGATTCTACTAAAACGTACTCTACTAAAAAATCCAAGTCTGATTGGTTGGAGGCCTAAAGTAAGGATTAGGTATTGGATTCTCTCCAGGTGGAGTCTCACAAATCTGAGTGATGAAATAGTGACTTCTCCATTTCATTCTGAATTTGTACCAATCACCTGTACAAGGATAAATTTCCAATTTCCCCTTTACACTAGTCTTTTATTTTCTCAAAGCCAGGGAGACATCACGTCAGCATGAGCAGGTCACCAGCTCCTTGTCACCTTAGTATAGTGGGTACACTGTGGACTTTGCAACTCTCAAATTTCTTTAAAATTTTAAATCTTTTCATGGAAAAATCAAATTTAGAAAAGAAAAAAAGAAGGGAGGAGAAGAGGAAGAGGAAAGTCAACTGCCCTGCTTGCTGGGTATTCCCATCACACAGAACTGAGAAGGAGACTATTAATGGTGGTGAATTTCCCTAATTATACTTGAGAATCTGACCTCCAGTTCGAGTGGCTTCATGTCGTGCTGCCCAGCTTGAACTCTTAAAAACCTTCAGATTGCTAAACCCAGCATCCCCTGATTTTGCCAAGGAAAATAAATCTATTTTCCTATTTCCTGTGCTCTGTCAGGGTAAAAACCATAAAAAGAAGCCAAAATTCCTCCACAGTAGGCTCGAAGACCTAAGGAGACCATTATTTTCAGTGCGGAAAGGCAAATAATCTTTGTAGAACCCACATTCTTGCTGACCACGTTGAACATTGAGAAATCAGAGAAAGTTTTCTTGAGGAAATAAAATAGAATTGATTGAGGAATTTGGCCTGAGAAAACAGGAAGTGTGTTTCAATTGCTGTATATAGCCAAGAAAGGATGGCATTTCTAGACCACACTGGTGAAGGTGAAGGGGTGTGTGTGTGTGTGTGTGTGTGTGTGTGTGTGTGTGTGTGTGTGTG
>CABHPQ010149471.1:13851-40189 GCA_902168405.1 Peromyscus aztecus | reverse complement strand
TGTGTGTGTGTGTGTGTGTGTGTGTGTGTGTGTGTGTGTGTGTGTGTAATCCCTGGAGACAGTGACTACTTTTGATGCTTATCTAAACCAAAGCAAAGTTTATGCATCATTCCTCACATAAAGACAAAGCCAGCCTAACACCAATGGACTTTCCTGAATTTTCACTCTTTTCAAGGCAGAGGAGCTCAAGTTGGGAAAGGCTAGTTTAACACTTTTAAGAAGTCTTTAGTACAAACACATTTCATCCATTAGGGTAATGTTTTCCTCAGGCTTGTCCAGGAATAAATCCTAACCTTCTCTCCTCAAGATCCCAAGGACACAGCTGATTTGTTTTCAGTTGGGGCAATGAAATGTTGAAATGGGAAACACATGTCCGTTTGGTCTGAAGGGGACATGTTAGGAAGCTTCTTGTTTATGAGGCCTCCACTTAGCAATAACCTGACAGCCACAGAAAGTCTAAACAAGCAACTTGCAATTAACTCCTAGTAATAATTCCTTCTAGGGTCAGGATGAATTTTAATTCTGTGTATAATGCTCCTTATCTAGTAAAGTTTTCAAGTGTTCTTTAGTCTGAAAAGAAGGCAGTGCTCTTCAAAACCTTATTTAATTGTTGCTTTCCTTCTTTCTTGGAACACAAGTAATTTGACCTAACTGCTCCACTCAAATGACCATGAGCCCATAGAGCTGTCCATTTTAGGCAATGTTTCCCTATCGGTTTTTCTTTCAAGCATTAAAAAAAGTTATTCTGATTTTTTTTTCTACTCTTGAATCCCAAGTACAATCTTTAGAGAGAACTAAACTTAATAAAGAGAAGTTGCTAAGTTAAAGGATCTCAGGAAACAATGTCATTGAAGAGTTTGAGACTGTCACTTCAGGCACCTGGACTGGAGGATGTGAAGTGAGAAAGAATCATAGTGTCAGCCCTGCTTCGAGCTTCTGTCGTGGTCCCAGTGTGTGTCCATGGCCCCATGTGAAGCTCATAATGAGTCATTCTTGTAAATAAAGTAAATACTAGTAAGTTTAATCACATATTGTGTCATGTTCTCTGAGTAGTGTTTCAAGAAATAATAGTTTGGAAGTAAAAATGATGCCTAAATTGCTTACACCAGCATGTGATTATCTGTACTGTTGCTATTCATGTTAGATGATATGAATATCAGAGACCTGCAAATAATGGTCTCCGGTGTTTTCCAGCATTTGTACATTAGTTACAGGCTACAGGGTTTTTTATGTTACCCAAAACATATTCACATTACTATTAATGAATATTAATAATAAATAAAATTGATCAAACAAATATTTTTAGACATTTACATTAATGAGCCAAGAGTATACAGAAGGTTCAAAGTACATTAAGAATTACTCAAGACATCAAATTCCTGAGAGTTCCCAGAAGTTCTGATGTCTTGTTCTCTAAATCCCTAAGATTAACACCTTTTGATTTGAAGCAGCAGTTGCCCTGGGTGAATTTAGAGAGAAACACCATTCTAGAATGGAACACTAGGACCCAGATGTTCAGTGCACAAGCAAAGAAGAGTGAAAATATCTTGAACACAGAAGAAATCAGAGGAGTTAGAGATGGGCCTCCTAGGTGTTCTTGGAGAAGCCACTTGGGCTCCTGAGACTCTTTTACGAAGTAGAAATGCTAACACTTAGAGGATTGCTGATCAGATCAAATTAAGGTTAGCCTTTATACCATTTACACCATTTAACACACTCTTGATAAATAAGGAATACAAATCCAGAGACTAATCATAAACAATACTTACTAAATTTTGTGTGCTCATGTGTAATTTGGAGAAGAATAGTAATTGGGAGTAAATAGTAGATACTATTTATCAAACAAACAGTGTTAAATACAATAAAGAGAATAAAGAATGATGGATTGCCTAAGGCTGCCTGGGACCAGCTTTGTGGTTGGTTACAAGCATTCTACCTAGGCTAATGAGTCTCTATAGTCTACAGAAAAGGGTCAGGAGAGTGTGCTGGGAAGAGAGGGTGGAGTTTTAGACCTGAGAAATTCTCTAGGTCTGCTTTAAACTAGGCTCCAGATCTGGTGGCCTTTCTTTGCTCAAATCAAAGTCCTACTTAATAAATGACAAAACATGAAAAGGGGATCAGTTAGAACAGAAAAGGAGAGGTCATGAGTGCCCAAGGATGCTACCAAATACTCAAGGTCATCAGGACACCCTAACCATCCGGTATTCCCAGTATTTCTGAACTTGAGTCATTTAAGCACCATTTTGTACTTTGTGCAACATCTGCCTGCCACCTGGACTCTTATTTACTTAATATTTTCTTTAATTTGGCCTATTTTGTAACTTAGCCTTGTCCTAAACAATAATAAACATGAAATTATTGATTGATGTGCAAATTATATTTCCCTAAGGCAGATTTACATAACTATTACATATATCATAACACATTGGTACATAACTATGACACTAAACAAATGTCCATCTGCGTACCATCTAGCATCATCTCATTTACTGCTGGACCACACTTTTTAAAATTGTAAAAAGGCTGTTTGCACTGAGTTCACTAACTAAGCCTGGAGGAAAGGCATCTTGCCTTAGATGAGTAAAGGTAAGCAGACCTGTGCAGCTACACATGGCCCCGTGCTCAGAGGGCCTCTGTGCTCAGAGGGCCCCAGGCTTCTCTTAATGCTCAGCTGTCACCTTCTTGAAATTCTGAATAAGTTTTGAACAAGTGTTTCCACATTTTCATTTTTCATCAGGTTTTGCAAACTTTATAACCAGTCCTGAGGGGGTACAGGAATATGATAGACTGGCAGGAAGTATGGTTCAATGGTACAACTGAAATTTTTTTCAAGAGCTCCTTTACAACGAATCATTAAAAAGCTGTTAGGAAAACTTCTGCCCAAACACTATCTAAGACAACCATGGAAGTTCAAACAAACAAACACAAACATTCTAGATATTTGTTAGCTAATATTAGAGCTTACTGGGTTGAGGGATATAATCATTACTCAAAAAGTAGTTAGATATAGTCCACTATAAGAGTTCAATTTCATACAATGGGTAATAATTGGAATAATAGTTTGGAAAAGGAAGATCTCTCTGTCAGGAACAGTTAGAGGGAATGGGAAAAGGAAGAACTTGAGCCATCAAACAGCTCATGTATCTCTTTTAGGAATTTATCTACCAAGCCCAAATGAGACCTTCCAGAATCTCATTCATCCCAATCTTTCCTACTCTACCTCTGCCCAGCCTCCTCACATATAAAACTGTCCCTAACATTTACAGAACTCCATAAAGAGTACCAATGGAGACCTACTTCCTTTCATTTAAATACTGATATGCTGTAAAACAAAGTTAACAATCTGTGAAATAAATGCATCATACCACTGTGTTGATTATCCTGCCCTTATAACAACCTGCAAGGCTCCATTCCAATTCATAAATCATGAGTTCCAGGAGTGGGGTGCAGATGTCTGGATCCTAATACCAGCCCTGTCATCTGCTGGCCCTCTCCCCGTTCGTTACCTGTTGAGTGTGTGATGTGAGGGGCCCTCACCTCACCTACCCACCCTTGCTCACAGCCCACAAACAGCAGTCCCTTGGTGTGTACAGCAAGCAGCAGCATCTTCCTTTGGGAGCAGAGGCTTTGAGAAATGGCCTCTGCAGGTACTCAAGGAGGGCAACTTGAGAAGGAAACACTGGAGCCCAGGAACCAGGTTGTGGTCTGCAAAGGCAGGGACTGGCTCAGAGCAAGGCTGCCATGTTTGCCCATGAAGTTTTTGTTTCTTGGAAAGCATGCAACTAAGGGAGAGGGAAGCCTGATCTTCTAACACTCAGGTTGCAGACAGATAATGCCAATGTGCTTGCGTTCTGTTCTCAATTCCTCCTTTTATTTTTGGAGTGTCTGGGTATCTCTTTGACTTTACATAAATCACATCATCGCTGACTTCCTCTTCCACTGAGAACATCTACCTCTACTCTGTTTAAGTATGAAGTCTTGGTCAAATGCCACCTCATCTTTGAAGCCTTGAAAACTCCCAGAGTTCATCTTTGCAATGAATTCCTTTGTCCTCTTATTCAGGCATCATCATAATCTGCTTTACTTTTCCTACTAGGCTCTGAGTTCTTTAGGGTGAGTAGTCACATGTCCGTCTTTTTACAAATGTTGCCCAGAGAAGAAATAAATGAAATGTGCTCCTAGGTTCCCTTTTTCAGCATGCTATGTAAAACTGTATATACCTTGCAATATTGCTGATCTTAAATAGTAGATGTCTGAAGCTGCATGACACCATCCCAGTGAGGACTGGAAACACTCAGTCATCCAGATGTTTGGTGTCATGTGGATAAATCCCCAGATGATTGACTGAATTTTTCAGTTTTCATCGGAATGATTGGCATTGTGTGTACATGGCCTTGTGTTATCAACCCTCAGACCCCCCATCACAGTGGGTTCAAAAAGTTACTTTTATAGACTCAAGTATTCAGAAAGCTGCTAATGGGACACAGCATTCTTCATCATGTGCTACTCATGGGAAAGCTGACAACTTCAGTGCCAAAGGCGATTTCAGTTCATCAGTCCTCATTGTCATTATCAACTAGCATTTATTAGGCCTTCACATGTGCGAAGCACATTTTCAAATGAAAGACACCATGACAAACATTAGCTGATGAGAGCGGCTTTTATTTTAAGCCATGGAATCAACTTTCTGGCTGCACACTCCACTGTTTTATAAGAATTCTACCTAAGGAGAGTTCAAAGCAAGTGCCACATGTTGATCATGGAAATTTCACTCACTCTGTGGAAGACATTTCTTTCCTTAGTGTCCTGCTCTGTTACGCCCCTGTCATTTATCCCAAACTGCACTTACTGGCCATGCATTTAGTTGTGCTATTTTGACGCTCAGCTTGGGTAACTGGGGTACAGTGGAGACTGAGGGCCCTGAGAACCAAAGCCCCACCTTGAAATAGGAGAGAAACCATTTGATCTCCCCATAGCTTGGCTTCTTGAGTCATAGTTACCAATGCATGTGTTAGGGAGAGCCTGGCATCTTGCTGACCAGCTTCAGAGAGGAGGGGGCCTTGTGTTCAAGCAGTTTAACAAAAGCTAAGCTAAGCAAGTGGCTAGCTAGAGGACGAAGTTTGCACAAGCAGGCAGTATAACGGAAGCTAAGTTAGCTGGGGCATCTTGACCTTGGGTTCCTAGAATTGAGTTGGGTAATTTCCCATGGGATTCTCTATCACCATCATATTCTAGTTAAACTTGAAATGGCCTCAACAAGAACACAAGATAGAGGAATCTCTGCACTGATTTTCCCTGTCACACATGCCTTTCAGAACTGTGAGCAGGAATCAGATAATGTAGGAAAGAGTGCTCTGAAAATGCCCAAGAATAAAAATGTTCAGGGTTATTTACTATTTGTCTTATGCATGTTTTTATATTTTATTTAAGTGGTGGCCTCAATCCTGGATGTTATCTGAACATTGTCATATAGAGTGTCCATATGTAAAACACTGAAAAATCAATAAAAACTTAATAATCCCTTTGAATGATGACAAAGGTAAACTGTGAAAC
This sequence comes from Peromyscus aztecus, assembly GCA_902168405.1. Classification (NCBI taxonomy): domain Eukaryota; kingdom Metazoa; phylum Chordata; class Mammalia; order Rodentia; family Cricetidae; genus Peromyscus; species Peromyscus aztecus. The sequence continues at coordinate 34,636 of CABHPQ010149471.1, read as the reverse complement.
ATAGATGAACTATCTTGAGGGCTGACACTTTCCAGAGATTTGAGAGAAGATTCCAGAACTTCAATCCAAATTCCAACACTCCATGTGCTCCTTCTCTTGCACTGGCTTTTCCCGCCATAGTTCTCCCTTGGAGAATTACAAAGTGAGACCTAATTTTTTATGTGCTTTTATGTGGCTCTCATGATGGAAGAGCTGGAGAGCATCAAAGAACCCACTCCGGTGACATTATCCCATATGCGGGACATAGTCCCTCTCCTGAAGGATGCCTGTGACTCAACTTTGCTCTCCCCTGTAGTGCAGATAGAAGGTATCCAGGCAGCAGTCAACAAATACAAAATTGTTCCTCTTCCTTGAACATGGGAAAATGTACCCTATTGGCTTTTCTAAACAAATGTATTTGGCCAGCCATTTCTCTCAGCTTCTGGACAAATTTGAGGTGCAGAAAATGACCCACTTAAAGGGGTGATAGGCAAGCAAAGACTATAGAATCAACACAATACGGGTCAGGAAAGATTCTCTTTAGATTAGAACTTGTTAAGGCCAGATGGCTAAGGGGAGCAGTTATTTTAATTGCACAACAATACCACAAGGTGGATCTGGAAAGAATTGCGTGAAGCCTGAGACTTCTAAGGAGAGATTTCTTCTTCCTGTAGCTTGCTCTAAGGCATTGTTTGAGTTTCACAAACATGGTCAATGTCAGTAACAGAATATTTTCTGCATATCAGAAATAGTTTCTTAAGTGTTTCAAAGAAACATTTGAAATGGTGTTTTATGAAATTTTCTCTCAAGGTCCCCCAGGCAGACAAAAGGTTGGAGCACTGGTAATTTCCCAGCTCACTTGCTCCCCGTTTACATCAGTCAGAGAGAATGCATTCTTGGAGGTCAGAGATGTGACTTTCCTCTTGGAAAGGAGAGCTATTGTGGTGGGCAAGGCAGCTGCCTCAGTGAGATGCAAATTTGGGTCTCCACACTCACTCATCCAGGATTTTTCAGAGTTTACTTTGAGATGTATTTTACTAACTTAAAAAGGAGAGTAAGCACAGCTACTTCAAGAGTCACTGCAAGAAAAAGAAGCTCGTGGCTGGAGAGTGCCTGGTGCAGAAGTGCAGAGACCTGCATTATTTTTAGTGTTGTGTAGATAGTGCATGCACCTGCTTGTAGTTTTTACTTTCAAGCTTAAAGCTATAGCTTTGGGTTTATAGTTTAGTGAGACCCAGCTTAAAAGGTCTTCACAGTGGGGTGGGAGATACATAAGCAACGAAGCTTGTCTCTATGATAATTTAACCATTAAACTCCCTTACTCATTCATGGGCCACAGGAATCCAAAAGTCTTCTCCATGATTTCTGCGAATTTGTTGTCAGAGGTGGGTTAGGGAGTTGGACTAATATTCAACAATTACCTCATTTTGTTGAAACTCTCTGTTTTAGGTCACACTGGCCAAATATTAAACACAGCTTCTTCCCTCGCTGGACTTATATTCTTACTGTGTCTTTAAATGATTTTAGTATGTAGATTTATTTAGAGCTAATGACTGGGAGATAGAAGAAAGCATTGCACCACAGAGTTGAAGACCATTAATTATATCTTAGGCTTGTCCACTCTAATATATTTCCATGTTCAGGAAGCTTCCATTGGTCCCTTGGGCCACATAAGCTGAGCCTGCTCCACCTACTGGGTACCTTATTCATGCTACCCTCTCCTTCCCTCTTTCTCCAAGCAAAACAATCTCATGTATAAGGATTTATCCATGTATTTGTCCTGGTCACAGTCACACCTGCAAATTCTTACTTCCAATCCTGTTTGTTAGAGTATTTTACTGAGCAAAATAACTTTTCTGTGTAAGAGGATGCCGGGCACCAGCTGTTAGAGTTGTAAGAAAGACAGATTATGCATACTTAGAATACAGAGAATGCTGAGGATAGGACAGCAGAAGAATTCTGGGACACAGTACCATGGATAGCCTTGACAGCATCTAAAGGAACTGTCCCCATTGCTTTGCCAAAAGGCATCCACTAATGTGGGCGGTGGGGGTGGGGCTAGGTGGAAAGAAGTTACATGGAGGCAAAGCACAGAAGATGTATGATGATAGCTGTGGTGGGAAAATGATTCATCAGCATATCTGTCCCTTGGAGAATTTCATACACAATTGGGAGACACTATGGAAGCCATAAGCAGGGAGGCACAAAATATAGAAAATCTACATATCCCTATGACACTGTAATTCCAAGTAAGGCCTAAAACCAGTCATGTTACATAATACAAATATCCAGATGCTCTGTTTCAGGGAGGTAGAGAGTCTGGTAGCCTTGCTTTGGGGTCAGGGAGCATTCCTTATAACTGTAGTGTAAATGTGACTTGTCCTGATGTAGTAATGTTTTTAAGAAAGCATTTCTGATTTATGACATTGAACTTTAATTGATGGTACTCAAATTTCTTAGTTGCATATTTATAATTTAATCCCAATGACAACTTCAGGGCAAAGTTTGTGGAGTCCAGTTTAAATGTGTCTCTACTTACATTTTTTTTCTAGCTGTCAAATAGCTAGATGGAATCCCAGGTGCTACAGGTGTGCTAATATTGGGAAATAGATGAGGTTCCTGGGCCTATGAACAGTTTCTCCTTCTGGCTTTTCTGATGCCTGTGGAAGTGCATGGATAAAGTAGAGTCACAATCTGGATAGGAGTACCCGTCTCTGGCATGATCAGGCACAAAGGACAAATGAATGCATAAATGTATGTGCATATAGCATATGTAAAACTTCTAAGCACATAAATAAATACTTTCTGCTAGATTAAGGCCATAGATTAAAGTCTGTAGAAATGTGTAAAAATTAAACTGTGAATATGACTTCCAACTGTTTTAAAGAGAATATTTCTACCAAAGCAATTTCTGACTTACATATTTATCTTTTAACAGTACATATTAAAAGTGTCTTCCATTTAAAGCAGATTGTTCTAAAGCATCAATATTTATCCACACTTTTTTCTTTTAAAATTATTTTTTATTAAGAAATTTTTTACTCATTTTACATACAAATCACAGATTCCCCCTCCCTTCCTCCCACCTCTTCAGCCTCCCCCCATTTCACCCCCCCTTTTTAAAGTTTTTTTTTCTCATGTAAATTTAAAAATACTCAGTTAATTAAAACTTATTATTTTGAATAGTCAACTTCACACTGGAGTTAAATCAAATTACTCAAGGTTTTCTTTAGCTTTTCACAACAATCAATTTTATTTGTGGAGTCTCTCCATTTTCTATTGGAAGATGAGGGCGATACAAATGTGTTAAAGTGAGCATTAGATTACAACAGGATGACCTGGTTCTATTCACACACACACACACACACACACACACACACACACACACACACACACATAGCTGTGTCCAGTTCTGAGGACAGATCTCTGTGCTGTATTGCTGAGTAACAGCCTCAGTTCTGAAAGGTGCTTTTGAAGGTGATCACATGGACTTGCCCCCTAGTTTTCAATGCCCTCATCTACTAAGTCAGGACAGTTTGATCTAACTTCCTGCCAGCTTTGTGGTTTCTTCAAAGGTCAGGTCCTTCTCTTCTTATTCTAATTTCTTTTTCTCTCATTGTCTATATTCTTTCAGATTAGAATTTTGCTAGCCTTGTTTATTTGTCTGTATTTTTGTTACCTGTGAGTCCTGGCACCCATATTTACTAGCTACGGACTTTAAACAAGGCTCTTATACTTCTTGTTCATCTGAGAACAGGGATCAGCATAGACAGGCTTTTTATTATAATGGCTGGATCTGTTTATATTAAAACATCTACTTTATTTCTGTTAGACTTTTACCTTCAATAAATCATCATTAGTCAGTCAAAATATTTAAGTCTGTGTCTGTGTGGGCACAATATTCAGATAAATTGATGAATGAATGAACATCCAAGCTCTATGGGGAGCTATGTTCCAGAGACACATGTACGTCACAAAAGGAATTTTAGAGTGTAGAAGTCAATAAAGACTCTGAGAGATAGGAAGTAGAATGAGGAGAATCAAAACCATGGTTGGACAATTTGTAATTCTCACTGAAAAAAGAGTAGACAAGATTGCAGGCAGTCAAGAGACTTGGTGAAATGGACGTTGGAGGTGGGAGCACCGCCTCCTGAGAGCCTGGTTACAGGAAAGACCTCCAATGGCAGGCAGCCTAGGCACCTTGTTCACAGATAGTAAGGAGGCCTAAGCTGAGTATCTGGAACACAGTGAGTGTGCTGGAGGGTGGTCAATAACTTCTAAAGTGCTCTCACAGGATTAGGCCCAGAATTAGTTATTTTCCCATTTGAAATCATTTTTTAATCTGTAAGTTCATATAAAAACACTGGGCTTTGTTACAACATTTTCATACAGATGTGTTGTTATCCTTTATTATAATTCATCCTCTTCCCACTACCGGTTCCTGTGTCCCTTGATCCCCCGCTGCTTTCATGGAACAAGTGTCCCATCATTCTCTCTCCCCCACTTCCTAATATCTCGTCTTTGATTCTACTTCATGAATCTTTCTTTCTTCATTTTAAAATTTTCATCGTATATGTCTACCACATGACCTCTCTGTATCACTCTTCAGTGTTTTCCTACAGGACCCCCAGTCAGCATACTGCAGAGACACTTGCACATCAAATTTGTTGTAGCACTATTCACAGTAGTAAATTCATGAGATCAATTTACCTTTCCATCAACAGAGAATAGTGAGAGAAAATGTAGCAGGAAGTGGAAATCTAAAGCTATTGTCTTAGTTAGGGTTTCTATTGCTGTCATAAAACACCATGACCAAAAGCAACTTGGGAAGGAAAGGGTTTAGTTTATCTTACAGTTTGTCATCAGTCCATCCTCTATGGAATTCAGGGCAGGAACCTGGAGGCAGGAACTGAAGCAGAAGCCAAGGAGAAACGCTGCTTACTGGCTTGTTCACCAAGGCTTACTCAGCCTGCTTTCTTGTACATACCAGAACTACCTGTCTAGGGGTAGAGCCATGCATAATAGGCTGGGCCTTCCCATATCCATCACTAATTAAGAAAATGAATCATCACAGGCTTCTCCATAGGCACATCTACAGAGGGCGTCTTCTCATTTGAGGATCCCTCTTCCCAAATACTCCAGTTTGTCTCATGTTGACATAAACATCCAACAGAGCCATGAAGAAGAAAGAAGTTCTATGATTTGCAGCAAAGTGGATGGAACTGTAGGTGATCATATTAAATAAGCTAAGCTGATCTCAGGGAAAATGAAATGGTATGTCTCCTCTCCCATAGACAAGTACATTCAAATACATATACATGACATGAAAAGAGAAGAAGAACTGTCTAGGGGAACAAAGGTGGCTGACAGAGCTGGGAGTGGAGAAAGGAGGGGGGGCATGATTGGCAATACACCTAACGTACAATACTTGCTTGTATGAAAATTACCTAGGTAATGGGAGAAAAATTTATATGATCTGAAGAGAAACCAGAGTATAAAATCTTTTTAGATTATACATTAGCCTATAGAAAAATGTCTGCTGTAAATCAAACAGTGAAGGGGAAGATGAATAGGAATCTCAGTTACACAACTTAAGTAAAACATAACTCTCTGAGCAGATGAAGATATGTTTCTTCTGTATCCCAGAATCTAATCAATATTTTTATGTATAATTCAGCTATTATTTGGCTTAAAGGGGCTTATTGGGAAATGTTATCATTTTTACTATTTTCTACAGAGAAAATATTTTCCAGTTTCAAATAACCCTGGACTTTTGAATTATAACCTGTTTTTATGTTCAGGCTATCTGTGTATTATTTCTCCTGCAGTTGTACATAAAATGTTCTTACATTAAAAAAGGACAAATACTATAGAATTGTATTACATGAAATATATAGAATATACAAATTCATAGAGACAGAAAGATTAGACGTTATCTCAAGATGGAAAAGAAAGGAATATAGAGCAATGATTTCCTAAGTACAGAATTTCTGTTTTGGAAAAGCCCCACAAATGGATAGTAGTATCAGGACATAATATCATGAATGTAATAAATCACATCATAAATATCGTTATTGAATGAATATTGCAAATGTAATCAATGAATACCACAAATATAATTAATATCATGAGTATATTTAATGAATATCATGAGTGTAACTATTATCTTGAATGTAATTCATGCCAAGGAATTGTGAACTTAAAAATGGTTAAACTGCAAATATTATGTTCATTTAAAAAATAAGGTGGAATGTAATCACCATACATTATATGTGTGTATGAAACTGAAGATAGTGATGTTCTAAGATAGAAAGTGGTGATGGTGTCATGGGCCTCTAAGGATGCTGGACTAAAGTTTATCAAATTGTGCAAACAAGCAAAATGTAAACTATGTGAATTATTTGTCAATAAAGATTTTATAAAACATAAAAAAATTACCTAGGTAACACAATATTCTATTCAAAATTAGCTTTGTTCCCCCCTCCCCCAAATGGATTGGCTTAGCATCTATCACAATGACAGGAGATCAGGATTCTCATACTCAGCATTATTAACATTTCACACCAGACAGTTCCTTGCTTTGGTGTACAACTTGTTTATTTTATATTTCCTGGAGCCAACCATCCCTACCCTCTGCCTATCAGATGCCAGCAGCAGTACCTCCTCCACTTGAGAAAATAAACAAGTGCCTCTGCATGTTTCTGGTGCTGTAATGCCTTCTCAGTGGGCAGTCCTTGAGAAAGACTACTCAGGGGCAAGAACAAAAATAGGGAAAAATCTTAGTAGGCTATTGTGGCTACTGAGAGAATTTAGCCAGGAGATCTCGGTGGTTCTGATGGGGCCATAGCAGGCTATAACAATTAACATCTGAATGGTGGAGAGATTGTGAGACAAAAGGGATTCCTGGGAGATTAGACACAGGGCCTGAGAAGAGAGAGGCATCAAGAACTGAACATTATGGGCCTGGGCAAACAGAGTAATGGTGTTGCTGCCTAACAGAGATAAGCAGAGCTATGGCAGGATCAAGGTTTGGCATATGTATTAGTTACTCTTTTGTTGCTGTGATAAAATATCGTGATTAAAAGCAACTTACAGAAGACACAGTTTATTTTAACTCACAGTTCAGAAGGAAAGTCCATAATGACCATGGAGGCAGGAAATGGTGTCAAGAGCCGGAAGCAGGCTGATCACATTTTTATCCACACACAGGAAGTAGAGAAAGCAAGCAGGAAATAGAGTGAGGCTATGAATTCTCAAAACTCACCTCTCCCCAATAATGTATTTCTCCAGCAAGATTGTCCTGTGAGATGTCTTTCTGTATGCTGTGAATATGTGTTGTTGCGCTGATTGGTTGATAAATAAAGCTGCATTGGCCTATGGCAAGGCAGCTTAGAGGCAGGTGGGAAATCCAAGCAGAGATACAGCAAGAAGAAAGACAGAGGCAGGGGAGACACCAGCCCGCTGCCAAAGGAACAAGATGCCTACAGACCAGTAACACCATGGACACGTGGTAACATATAGATTAACATAAATGGGTCAAAGTTATAAGAGCTAGCTAGCAAGAAGCCTGCCATAGGCCATGCAATTGGTAAATAATATTAAGCCTCTCAGTGATTATTTTATAAGCAGCTGCAGGACTGCAGGGCTGGGCGGAACTGGAGAAACCTTCCAGCTACAAGGTGGTACCTCCAAACGTCCTACAATCCCACCAAACAGCACCCCAACAGATTCTGAGTGCTGAAATTTATGAGCATATTTCTCATTCAAATCTCCCTAGGAATTAAAATACAAATTAGAGTTTATTTTGGTATAAGTTGGGTTTAGAGTTGAAGATGATCAAATAGAATGAATGAGATTGCCTCTTTACATAGATGGAAGTAACTTTATTTTAAATATTTATTTTATTATTTTATGTGTATGGGTGTTTTGCCTGCATGTATGTATGCATGCACGCATGCATGCATGCATATGTGTATATATGTATGTATTATGTATCAAGTGTTTACCTGGTACCTGCAGAGGTCAAAGGAGGGTACTGGATCAGATCCCCTGGGACTGGAGTAACAGATGGTTGTGAGCCACCACGTGGATTCTGGGAATCAAATCCGGATCCTCTGGAAGACCAGCAAGTACTCTTAATGGCTGAGCCAACTCTCCTGCCCAGAAATAACTTTATTACTAATTGTCATTTTTCTCTTGATTCCCCAGTACAATTTTTACACCATCTCAGATCACACAGATTGAATCATCCCCGATATTCCGATAATTTACACAATGACATTGTGCTGTCATTCTCAAATCTGACAGACTGTTTTGTCTTCCTACATCCTGCTTAACTGCAGTGCAACTCATCCTCAGGGATTTCAGATGAGAGCATAGCCATTGTGTCCTCCTGAGCTCCGGTTCCTGCCACAGCCTGGGATGTTGTCCCTCACCATGGAATCAACGTGAAAACAAATCTCTCCAAACACGGCTTCACTGCACATGCAGCCTATTTTATAAAGCCTCTTGCCAAACTTTGTTTTTATTCCTGTGCTATTTTACATTGTATAGATCTATTAATTACTTTCCTCTTGATGTGACAAAATACCTGAGAAAAGTCAACATTTACGTTGGCTCACAGTTTCAGGGCAAGTGCATGATGGGATTGAAGGCATGGCAGCAGGAATGAGAGGTAAATGGTCACATTGCATCCACAACCAAGGAGCACATAGAAATGAATGCAGGTACTCCGTTTGCTTTATCTTCATGCAGTGTGTGACCCCGGCCTCTGGAATGGATCTCCTCACATTTAGGGTAGGTCTTCCCACCTCAGTCCATTCTAGAAACTCTCACCGACATTCCCGGAAGTTTGTCTCCTAGGTGAGTCCAAATTATCTACCACAATATATGCACACAAATGTAAATTGAACAATTATTAGAATTGTTATTTGTATATCTATTCCTCCTATTTTAATCTCCCTTAGGCTAGGGGTTATGTTTTAGGCAAAAATAAAGAAAATAATCTTAAAATAAAAATAAAGATCCATTATGTTTTATCAGTGATCACCAAACCATTGTTGACTTAATCCATGGATGCAAGAATGTCCTAAGTGTCCCTCTGCAGACAACAGCATGGCGAATGTTTCACTGAATTTTTTAAAGGTAAATATCCACTAATTAAAACTGGATTCATTTAAGTTTTCCCATTCAAAGTGCTTCCCTGCTGAAATGGAAACTGTGTGCAGAGCAAGGACAAATGGAATTTTGCATGAAGCAAGTAAAGAAGACAGGTATGGAGTAATGGAAACTGAAGCAGATGATGATCAGTAACTCAGACCCAGGACCAGCTTATTCACTGGCCCCATGACTTCTGCCACCTTGAACCCCTGAACATCTATGTGAAATGAGGCATTGAGATGATATAACCTAAGGTCCCTTCCAAGGGTAACACTTCATGATTCTAAAATGCTATGAAATGATCAGATGTCTGGCAGACTCGAGATCAAGTTGCCAAGGAGAGTCACTTGTGAATTTCTGGCTTGGTAATAACATTGAGTGGACACTGTAATTTTTCACCAGAGAGAACAGCAAATTGCAATTCTTCTCTTCCCTTTCCAAGGCAAGATGATTGGTTCTGCAAATCACGTACTACTCTTAGCTCAAAATCCCAGGCAAGTTTTATGCTCAGATCTACATCAGAGGACAAGGACGGATGCCCAGAGTCTTCAGTCTTGATGGAAAATGTGTGTCTGACTCTGTTTTAAGGGCCCACGTGAGTGTACATCTTCTTAAATCTAAATGGAAAATGTGACATGGTTCAGGTTGGGTTCCAACCAATGTACAGAGAATCACTTCTGAAACCATGAAAAAGAGAAAAAAAAAATGACCCTGCATCACTTCAACCAAATTGGAATTGATATTTGTTGCAGAGCCTGGAGACTCGCCTCTTGGCAGAAGTAGATTTTTTCCCAGTTGGTTACAAGTCTAATGATATAAAACAACAGCTGGCGTTGTAATGCCTAATAGACTGCATCTGCCCTGATATTTGAGAATGACCATGACAGCATTCCCAGTGGGGAGCTCACCCAGCCTCAGATGATGCTCTCATTCCCTTTTTAAAAAGAGAAATCACGAATTGTCCTTTGTGTCCCCAGGATTGTGCCCAGGTTTGAAGAATCAGAGATTCACAGAAAAGGCACAGAAGGAACCAGATCAAGCTTTAAATTCTTTAGAGCCAAAATTAAATGTCTTACAATTCTGCTTATTGGTCCGTGACTGATTGTGGTTTTTCCATTGCTGTAAAAGTGGTGATGTGGCATAATGGAAAACCATGGTGTTTGGCAGCAGGTGGCTCTAAACTTAACTAGTAGCTCCTCAATTTACTGGCTAAGTGGTTTTATGGAAGTCACTTAATAGTTCTCAGTCTGTTTGTTCCTCAGAAAAATAAAATCACGTATTACTATTGCACAGAGCTGTAGATATCATAGTGGCTAAAACACACGAATAGTGTGTGTGTGTGTGTGTGTGTGTGTGTGTGTGTGTGTGTGTGTGTGTGTGTGTTTGCCTGTGTACATATGTGTGTTTAGGTACATATGCATGTATGCACTCATGTGTGTGGAGGCTAGAGGACAGCCTCAGTTGTCTTTTTTCAATTGATCTTTACCTTATTTTTTGAGACAGAGGCTCTCACCCAACCTAGAGCTCACACATTAGCTAAAATAGCCAGCAAACCCTGGGGGTACTCCTGTTTCTGCCTTTCTACTGCTGCGTTACGGGCATACATCACCACGTTCAGCTTTTTATGTAGTTGCTGGGGACTCAGGTCCTGTGCTTTCATGGAAGGCATTTAACCCAGCAAGTCATCTCTCCACCTTATACATTTTTTTGTGTTTGTTAGATTCTCTTTTGATTATGAACAGTCTGTGACAGCATAATGTGAGTGAGTACTTCTATCTTAAACAATCAAGCTGTTGTTTTAAGATTGAAAATAACCATTTTTAACCCTACACACCAGCACCATTATTCTCAAGATGATATCAGCTGCAGACGAAGTGAAAGCTGGAAATCATTGATGAGGAGGCTGCTTCTGATGGGTCTCACAGACACCAGCTTCACAGGCATGCTTCCTGGGCAAAGGGATATGTGCTTAGGAGGTTTCATGCTTGATCTAATATTCTCTTATCCCTAACTTTTGAGCAAGGGCCTTGCATTTCCATTTCACACTGGACCCTGCAAATCACTTAGTCAGTCCTGAGATTTAGGAAAGAGTTCCATTCTACATGCATTCTTGCTCAAATATATAAAAAAAAGAAACTTCATATAAATGGTATCACTCTGCCTCATGACAAGAAGAGACACGAGCATTTTGGGGGTTTGCTCCAATGGATAAAGTTAGTTCTGAGTTGGTTTTGTAGCTTGTAAATGGACCTGATTCCATATTCACGTGTAAATACAATAAGGAATGAGAATGACGTCAAAGAAGGGTAGTAGGAACATTTACAGACCAACGCTCTCAAGTTAAGACAACCAAGTGGTAATGAGCCACAGTAGTTATAAGAATTCTGCAAGCAGACTGTTGGGGTTGAAGCTCAGTACTGCTTACTAACCATGGAGCTCTGAGAAAGTTACTAAACCGTCCTGCACCTGTTACCAACCTAAAATGGGATACCAGCGATCTCACCAGGCTGCTCTGAAGACTCAACATTACCCAGAAATCTCTTGGCACACTGATGGACACAGAGTAAGTGAGCAATACGTGTAACTATTATCCCCTCCAGAGAAGAACCAACAAAGTTCCACATCCACTTAGAAAGAATACGTATTTGTTACCTTAGGAGATCTTAAAAACATCCTAAAAAAATAAAGATAATTTTGGGGGTTTGTTGATAGTATTTTATAAGCCTTAGAACCATATCATCTGGGAATATTTTGATTCTACAAAGAGAATTATTAATAAACAAATTTAATGACTGAAAATAAGTACACAATATAAAGCATTTATTCACCTTTATACTAGTGGACTTATTATAGCTGTTCAGTAGGTACTTGTTATATACAACAGATTTATACTCATAAGTAAGTGAAGACATCTCTCTGAAAGCCTTCTGTAACAGAGAATACAGATCTATAAATGAAAAATTATAATCACCACATCAATACATCTCCATAGATCTATAACTCTTGTGAGAAATAAGTGTCAAGTATCATGGAACCAAAGGGAGATGCCTCTAAATAGGAAGGGACCATAGAAGGCTTCAGGGAAGAAGAAAGAGCTAAAACCATCAGGATTACCTTTATGAAATGGAGGACACTGTTAATAAAGGGCTGAGCTTGGTTAGAAACTCTTTACAAGACTCAGCAGGACAAATGGGACTTGTGAGGTAGAAGAGTAGCAAGGCAAGAGCTTGAGTTAGTGGAGAGGAGACAAATTATGAACTTTGACTTTGTAAGCCATGTTAAGGAATTTAGACTTTATCTTAAGGATACACTGAGTCATTCAACTGAGTTGAGAGAAATAATGAAGTTACAATTCAGAATATTTACTCTGACTGCTGTATGAATTATTGATTGGCTGTAGGAAATTGTGCTCAGAGAGATAGAACTCTGTGAAATAATCTGAGTGAGAGATGATAAGACTTGAACTAGGAAATGATAAAGCTAATTATAATAAACAGACCATCAACAGATGTCATGGTAGGAAAATCATAAGGACACTAAGAAGAAGAAACAGGAATTATCACTAGATTTCAGGGTAGGCTAATGTAATGGTTGGCAGTCAACCACTGTCACTCATGTATAAGAGGATGGGTAGGATTATTAAGGGTAGCAATAGATTTAGTTTGGGAGATAATGCCTTTGAGGCATCTTTGGAGTAAAAGATGGAAATGCCCCATAGGCAATTGTGTGTTTGCTTTAGGGTTTGGGCAAGAATTTTAGGAAAATATTTTGACAATAATTAGTATAATTAATGAAAAATGAAATGATAAAAGGAGGGAATGTTTAGAAGAGAGAAATTATGAAGAGCCACCGTTCAGAGAGAGAGGTCAGCATTTGACCAGATGCTGAATCAAAAGCAGGTGGAAGAGAAAGGGCTCAAGGAGCGGATACAGATGGGAGCGGTAGAGGAGAGTGCTGTACCAAAGCCTCTAGGGAAAGGAAGTGCTTCAAGAAGCAAGGATGGCCCAGATATCCAAATGTACAGTAACACCAAGGAAGAGAAGGAGTGAAAGACAGTGCTCACTAAAATGCTCAATAAGGGCACACTGCTCTTGGTAAGACAGCTGCTGTGGAGTAGGAAACCACCGTGTGCATCTGTGAAGAATGAGGAAGAGCAAGGAAGACTCCTGGAGATAAGGGTGGCTGCCTAAAACTGAACCCTCTGCACATTCTACTAAGTGATGGGATTTAAGAGAATTTACATCACCCATAGTTCTAGGACTTATACATAAGGAAATAAAGGGGATATACAATCCAATTACTGAAGACAGGTTCTAGATCAATGAAGAAGCTTAATGGAACTGAGCAGAAAAGAAGATAACACAGCGAGGCCCTTGCAAAGGTAGAATACAGCTGATGTCATTAAGTCTTTCTGGAAGACCTCATCCTCAGTGAGAAATCTGGAAGGAAAAAAAAAATCCCCGGAAGAACTGTGGGTTAGAGGACTGTATGCTCAGAGTCAAAAGGGAAGGAGTTAAGATTCTGTGCAGAGCAGACTTTCGGGATGAGGGGGATATTTGGAGAACAAGGCTGCATGATCCAGACAGAGAAGAAAGGATGTCAGCCTTTCATTCCTACCGAATCCTCTCTGATTGTCTACCCTGTTCTTTGTTCCCTGTGTCTCCCTTTTAGTGTCTTCTGATGTTCTCAGTGATGTATCTTTTGCTGTTTTGTTTGCTTCAATTTTACTTTTTATCCTACTTGAGGCTTTGAAGTTGGTAGAATACATCTTTATGTGGTCACAGCCAACTTTGAAATGTCCTTATTACTTCATAAATACTGGAAAGTCCTTATCATAGTCCTTATCATTTTTTTCCTGGCACTGTAATGCATTTTACTTTCACAGATGGCATATGCCCTGAAATACATTATTATTCTTAATTTTTTATTAAAATTATCTCAGGAGAATTAGAAAATAAAAATGATTCCAGGTTTGTCCACACAGCTAACGCTTTCCGATGCACTTTGTAGAAGTAACCGTCTTATTAAATAAGAAACACAGAGCCAATGTAAAGATGAAAGCCCAAGAGGTCAGAGCTAAGAGCCTTACCCTTTCTGCTTCAGCTATCCTCTTCAGCCAAGAGACCTACTTCCTGTGTGTTTGTCTTTATATAGACTTTCTGTTCTGCCTTCTCATTGGTTGTAAACCCAACCACATGACTGCCTCGTCACTGACTGTACAGACCTCCAGGTCTTCTATGGTTGGTATTGAGATTAAAGGCGTGTGTCTCCAATGCTGACTGTATCCTTGAACACACAGAGATCTATCTAGCTCTGCCTACCAAGTGCTGGGATTAAAGGCGTGCACCACCACTGCCCAGCTTTTGCTATAGCTCTAATAACTCTGACCCCTGGGCAACTTTATTTATTAACATACAAATAAAATCACATTTCAGTACAAATAAAATATCACCAAAGCACTTCCTTCTTTTTGGCAATATATGTTTCCATTTTGTGTCATTTTCCTTCTGTCTGAAAGAGTACCTTCAACATTTTTCTGCAGTTGTAGGTGCTCCAGTTTTTGTGTGGCTAAAGATTTCTCTCTTGTTTGGAATGAGCAGAGGAGGATTTTACTACATGCAGCATTCCAGTGTAACAACTTTTTCTCACAGTACTTGGAGGTATTGTTGTGCCACGTCTCCCCCACCCCCCACCCCACTCCTGAGCACTCTGGCCATCCTTACCTGGTGGTTGTCTCATTCGTAATGTTTCTTCCTTCTTAGGATTCTTTAATGCCCTTCACTGCATCACCAGTTTTGAACAAATGGATTCTCACGTGCATCTGTGTAATTTTGATGTTCTATTGTCTGTGGTCTTCAGCCTTTATCCAATACAGAATTTTATTAACAGTTGTTTCTTTAAATACATTTTTTGTGACCTGTTTAAATAGGATTTCAATTATACATATATAGAGCACTTAATGTTTTTCCCACAATGCACTGATGGCCTTTAATTTTGTGATTATTTTCCCCTGTGATTTGCATAGGAATTTTTATTGTTATGATTTCAAGATCACTGTCATTTTCTCCTGTTGTGTCTCATCCTTGTGATGTCTTATTCCATTCAATGTATTTTCATCTGAGACTAGTTTCCATTTCTAAAAGTTTTATTAATGTCTGTGTTATACCTATATTTCTGGTTAACATGTTTAGTGTATGTATATTATAATAACTGTGAGTAATTTTAATATGTGTCTTTTCAGTTGGTTGAGATGTTCATTTCTAAAAGTCATACATTCTTCATTCTTTGTGTACATGGTGGTTTCTTTAATTATTATATTCCAGACTTTGTGAATGCCAGCTTGTTGGCTGCTAGAAATGCTTTCTTCCTATAAATAGTCTTCTAGTTTCTTCTGAAATACAGTTGAATCATAGGAGAAGAGTTTAGCCTTGTGGAGTGTTGTTTTGCAGATGTGTTAGGTGGGATTGCAGGAGCAACATTTCCTAGGACTGACACAAGTCCCTTCTGCGTATCTTATTCAATAACCCCAAATTAGGGTGTTTTCCAGTCTGCTTGGTGAAAGGAGGCACTATTTTCAGCCCTTGACATGTTATCATGGACTGTAGCTTTAATTCTTTGGATAGGTATTTCCTAGCATTGGGTAATTGTAGTACGTATATGGTTCCAGATCTGAGTGGGAGAAAATGTAGTTGCACTCTTATGCATTTTAATCAATTGACCTGAACACTGTTTGCTAGGTTCTCTCTGGAGTTTCATCCTCTCTATATTTTGAAGGAAGGCCTGAACTCCTACTTCTGAAACAGGGTCTGGAAACTCTCTTAAGGGAGCAAACTTTGAGCAGGCAGAGTTCAGCCTGTTTATTTCCCGTGTTGTGAGAAACACTATCCCTTGTTGTCTTTCATCCAAAGCCCAGAAAATTGTTCCAGATAGATTGTCCAATGTGTTTTTGATTGTTTCCAGCAAGATGGTAAATCTGGTCCCCGTTAGTTGACTTTGGCAAAAAAAACCTAAAGCTCATCCTTTCAGAGTACATTTCCTAGTTCTCACTTATGCCGACTTCAGGAATGCCTCCCTGGTGAAAGCAAAGGACTTGGTATCCGGAGTTTTGTTTCAGCTAGAATTCCACACTAACACAATAAGAATAGTTTGCAAAAATGGTCAATTGTGGGGGAGGGGCCTTGGTTTGAAAAATGTTTTCTTATTTTCTAATTTGGGGCCACCTTTCTTTCCTCTTCCTTCTCCTCTTCCTCCTCCTCCTCCTGCTCTTCCTCCTCCTCCTCCTCCTCCTCCTCCTCCTCCTCCTCCTCCTCCTTTATATGTCAGGAAGCAAAAATTCAAGGTCTAAAAAGGGATGTGTCAGCTTGAAGGGATTTCACAGGCCAAATCACGACTGGAAGTGATTTCTCTATAAAAGTATATTGTGAAATAGGTAAACAGATATAAAGAGTAGATATATACCCATTTAAAAAGAGGAATTATGGTTTCTTTCTCATTGACTAAATAATATTTTCTTCACACACTAATACATACAGCAATCATAATTGAAGAAAATATCTACCATTTTTCAACTCTGTGATAAAATTATTGAGTGTGGTAAGGATTGCCAAATCTACGACAAAAATCACATGAAATAATAATTAAAATTTATATAGTCACGTGGAACCACAGTTTACTTTCTAACTACATGAATTTTTAAAAAAGAAAGTATTACAGTGGAAACATCTTAATCAAATTCTCAAACTGGCATTACCCAAACAGGACAGTCTGATTTTTTTGTGTCATATGATGTGACACAACCCCAGATACATTGCATCCTCTATAAAATCTCCATATTCAACATCTTTAACCTGAAGCTAATTATTTCTTTATACTGAACTCCTAGTTTATAGGAACAGAAGATAAAAGAAACAAGGAGAATGACCTACAGATGGAAGCAATCAGTCTAGTGAATTCAGGTTGCAGGAACTCTGTACGTCTGGCCTGGTCGCTCCAAAACATCAGTGTTACTGAAAAGAAAAAATATACTGAAACTGTTCTCAATTACGAGAGGCTAAAAGATTTAACAACTAACACAGTAGGGACACTTAAATTGGAGTTTTGTTCAGGAAAATAAAAAAACAAAGAGATAGTTGGTAGGTAATTGGGAGCTATTTAAATATGGGCTGATCAGACCCCAAGAGTTTAGTTCTAATTTTCTCTACAGCAATGATAATACTATGGTTATTTATTGTTACAAACAGGTGAAATACAGGGGACTTTTATTTTCAGATGTGGTTATGGTGTCTGCAACCTGACTTGAAGAGGATGGACAGTTGGTCCTTCTAAAGCTTCAGTACCTGAGATGCATTTTATTCCTCTTTCTATGCTATGCGCACAGTTAAATTTTCTCATGATATGATGTTTGGTAGTGGAGAGAACATGTTTATAAGATAGTTTGATATCTATGATGTCATCCTAAGTAATTAATCATGAGTGGTGGCAAAATTTTAGCCACCAGAATGCTCCTAATGAAATAACTTAAATATTTAATTTTATAATAATTATATATAATAAATCTTTATATATAAATAAATAGATAAATATAAAAACATATTTATATAGAAATAAATATTTCTATATAAACAATGAACTTTATAGATTTAAAATCGTAGAAAGATAAATTATATGTATAGATAAACTAGGTTGATATTATCAAGAGCAAAAGATTAATTCCGACATTTTTTTTGAAGATTGATTCTAAAATGTATGTAGACCCATAGAGAGCAAAGACAAAAAACTAGGCAATTCATTTCTGAAGAGGTTGAGAAGAAAAAAATGGTTTGTGATCAAGACATGGAACTTTTTTGTTTGTTTGTTTTGACTATTTCAGAGTTAGAAAGTGTGGTATAGAGACAGACTGTTGATATAACACAATAGAGCACTCATGTAACCCTGGCATTTTCATGCATGATATAAGGAATATGGGAAATGACTGAGGAAGTAAGAAACTGGTTGATACATTGCAGCAGGAACAACTGGAATTCTCTTGGGGAAAACGCAATTGGATGGAGCTCTATCTCAAGTCACTTATAAGAAACAATTCCAGACCTATTAACAGCTGGAGGACAGCATCAGATGTGTCCTTTGTTTTGAACAATAAGGGAAACACAAACTTCAAAAAAGCATCTATTGGAGACGAAGACTTAGAAAAACTGAAGGGGTGCCCTGAGCAATGGCAGTGGACTGAACAGGACACACTCAGTACCTTTCAAGTGTAGGGAGTAACTAATAAAGAGAAGGAATTGGCTTAGGTAGAAGGTACAGAAATTGCTTCTGAGAGGAAACGGTCTCTTTTTAAAAGAATATTTTGTATTCTTTGAATATTTAATCATGTACACAATGTATTTTTATTGGATCCGCCCCCACCCCCGTCCCTTTCCAGCTCCACCTAAGCTCCATCCCCATCACCTCTCAACTTCATGTCCTCCTTTTAAAAAATTATTTGTTTACTCATCTTTAACTCACTGAGTCCAATTAATGCTTCCCATATGCACATGATGATGGGGTCACCCACTGATGTGTGGAAAAGCTACCAGTGGCCACACCCCCAAGGTAAAAATGACTCCTCCCTCCTTCCCCAGTAACCATCATCTGTCAGTAGTTCCTCATCTAGGAGTGAAGCCTTAGAGGTCCTTCCTCCATCCATGCTGGAATTTTGACTGGCTTGATTTTATGTAGGTAACCACACCTGCTGTGGGCTCATGTGTACAACAACCACGTCTGGTCCAGAAGACAGCATGTCGTAGCCTTCCTTCCCACCCTGACTCCTGTAGCTGGAGCCTCCAGCTTCCACCAATGCCCGCCAGTCCTGGAGCCCACTTATAAAATAAACACACAGACTCTTATATTATTTAAACTGTTTGGCCTAATGGCTCAGGCTTCTACCTATCTAGTTCTTACATCTTAAATTAACTCATTTTTATAAATCTATACCTTGCCATATGGTTCGTGGCTTACCAGTATCTTACATGTTGGTACTCATGACAGCAAATGGCAGTGTCTCAGAGACTTATATTGCTTACAAACTGTATGACCATGACAGGCTTCTTGCTAACTGTTCTTATATCTTAAATTAACCCATTTCTATTAATCTATAAGTTGTCACATGGCTCGTGGCTTACCAGTATCTTAACATCTTCTCATGTCGGCGGCTGGCAGTGTCTCTCTGCCTCAGCCTTCCACCTGTCAGAATTCTCTTCTCTGCTTGTCCCACCTATACTTCCTGCCTGGCTACTGGCCAATCAACATTTTACTTAATACAGAGTAATATCCACAGCAGACTACTACATTCTTTCTGCCCCCTCTTCCCAGATATTCTCTAGCTTTGTAAGGGGAGGGTTGCTATAGATGTACCATCCACAGCTGAGCACTCACAATTTCTTATCCTCAGTATCCTGAGTGGTTACGAGCCTCTGCCTTAACCACTGCACACTGCAATACGAAGCTTCTCTTACCAAGGTTGGGAGATGCACAAAACTATGTAATGTACATATTTAGAAGGTATTCTAAAAGAGGTGGTCAGTTAGCACAGTTGGTGAGAGCATGGTACTAATAGAAGGCAGTTTGACAAAATGACCACTTAGAAAAACAACATTAATACATCTTTTCCTGAGGGACAATGGCCTCCCTAGCTGTGGATTTTGACAGACAGGTATGAAGGTGAAGGTAACCCTTCCTTACTTGGCTCTGTGACTTTTACTTTCAGGCTTCAGAAACATGTCTTAAGCTAGGAGAAAACTCTGCATGACTACAAGTCAAACACAAATTCCTCAAAGCTAAAGAGCATAGAAATCATACACCGATAAAAGATAACATGTCCTGTGTGCCAACAGAAAGGTTATTGCAGAGAGACTTCATTAATGAATATCATTTGCTTACATGCATACTGCTGATCTCCCTGTTTTTCTCCCCCTGAACCTCAGCACTAATACATTCCCTTGAAAGATAGGTATCTCACATGACAAAAAGTGGCATGCACCAGATATGCAAGGAAGCTAGTCCTCAAGTCACACCATCTGGGTTTGCCTTCTGCTTACATTGCGGTGAAGCCTCGCTCAAGTTACTGGGTATCTGGAACTTCAGCTGCTTCAATCAGGTAAAAGTTCTATTAGTTTACATTCTTTTGATTGCAAATACTGGAAAATGACTGTAGCAAATGAGAACAGGCCCTCACAGAGAGAACACAGTGCAGCCCACGAATCAGGGAAAAGCTGGGCTTAGCTGAGCAGAAATGAGTGCAGCTCTAGACATCCAAGGAGGGAAGGATGAATAGTTTTCTGGGATTCTGGCCTCTGGGTGGATAATGTTCAGAGGTTTGTGCCCGTTGTTGATATGTTCAAGATTCAAGTTCCATAAAGTTTTTTTTTCCAAACAGCCTAATTTGGTTTCCTTGCTTATTTTTTATCCAGAGGAACACAGGCCATCACGATTCATCAAGCTGTAGAAGAGCCTCGTTAGGAAGGAAGGGGATGGGGATAATTGCTATGTGAAAACACAAGTGTGTGTGTGCTCCAGGCCCTTAGTGATCCAAGTGTCCATGTTTTTATCCCTATACTTCAATCTTCAGCAATGCTTTGGTCTAAAGGAATATAACTTTCCATAAACAAGG
>CABHPQ010149471.1:0-13841 GCA_902168405.1 Peromyscus aztecus | reverse complement strand
AGACATTTAGGTTCTTGCCTTATGAAAAAAATATCAACCTAGAGAGATGGCTCAGCAGTTAAGAATGCAGAGAGAAGGCTCAGCAGTTAAGTAGTTAAGAATTTCATAAGGTGCTTGCCTTATGAAAAAAATATCAACCTGGAGAGAAGGCTCAACAGTTAAGGTTCAGCAATGCTTTGGTCTAAAGGAATATAACTTTCCATAAACAAGGAAAGTATAGTTCTCTTCTCTTCAGAGATTGACAACCCTAAACCATTGTCATTTCCAAGTCCAAATTTCTAAGTAATATATCTACATGCTTTAACTCCCTTGCCAGCCTGACTCTGGAATTTGTTGCCTGTGTATTTCAGGAAAACCTCACAGTACAAATAATCATGGGTTTCTGTTAGAGAGTACCTACTTTGGGCAGTTTTCAATTGCCCATCACCCAGTTCAAGGAAATCTGTCTCCTCTAGCCTCTGAGGGTACCTGCATTCATGTGTACATAAACACACACACACACACACACACACACACACACACACACACACACACACACACACACACAAAATGAAATATCTTTTTAAAAGGAAAATTCTAAATGCATTAAAAAGTTATTGTTTTTAAAAAAATAGGAAGCATAAGTTAAAAGCTTAGAAGAAAACATGGATAAGAGAATAAAAGAGATTCCAGGAGACTAAAGACAATGAAATGTCCCCACTGGCTGGAGCACAGACATGCTCAGGTGTTGCCCAGCCTCTTGTGATTGGGGGTGAGTGGTAATAAGACATGTTCAGAAGGTAGTGCTACAGTTAGTGTCCAAAAACATGGGCTCCTCTTTAAAACTTCCAAAGAGTGAGTACCCTGCCCCCATTTCTTTAAACTCAGGAAAACACAGTGCCAGATTTTTTTTTATCCTGCTAAGATTTATTCCCAATTTAAATCTTGGAAACTGCACACAGGCATAATTATTTTGGTCAATCAAGGAGAAAGCTTATTCTGTTTCAAAACAAGTCATGCAAGGAAAGATTTAAGGAATTTCATTTTAGCCTGAAGAAGTGAAATTCAAACTTCCACTAAAGGACACTGGGGGGAAATGTTTAGAGAAAGTCATGGTGTTGGCTCCACTTTTTCTGAGTGACTTATTCTGATGTCAGGTATGTGGTGAGGCTTAGTAAGAGCCTCGTATTTGGCACAGCCTAGGTTCTCACAGTGTCAAGTAACAAGCTGGCCATACTTGAATTTTATTTTCTTTGAAGTGTTTACATTGCATCGCACTGCTTGGCTTGGTTACCATTATTCAATGTACACTTTAAAGATTTATCTGTGGGTAGGCACAGAAGTCAACAGAGAATATTTTTTCTTTGTTTTTAAGTTTTTGGTCAGAAGATTTAGAACATGTTAAGTTCCAAGAGAAACAAACAGATCTAAGTTCATGGCTACAGTCATTGCTACAGAATTCAATCCCCGTGTGTCATCTCTGACTGTAATTTTTAAATTAGTGCTCACATGGTGTCACACAACGTGAGAGCTTCTGCCAAGCAAAGCAGAAGTAAAAGATAATGTCACAGTGGGGCATTGTGCTAATCAACCGAATGAGCCACACATAGTAAAGAATGAGCTCTGGGTGGGAAAAATCACTAGCAGAATCCCAAGCTATCGATCAGTTCTGCCACATCTGTCCCATCAGTGTGTCTGCATCTTCTTGAAGATGACATACAACTTGGCTATGTCTCTCAGTACAGCCTAAAATCAGGTTATAGAATAAAATTGGAGCCTGGGGAGATGCCTCAGTGGACAAAACACTTGACCTGGAAGCATGAAGACCAGAATTTGGATCTCCAGGACCCCACAGGTGTGGTAATTTCCTGTGATTCCAGTACATGGGAAGCAGAGAGAGAGCATCCTTAGACAAGCTGGCTATCTATACTACTCAGAACCAGTAATTCCTGGGTTCAACAAGAGACTCCAGTTCAGTAAATAAAGTGGAAAGCAATCCAAGAAGACTTTCAACTTTGGACCTTCTCAAATATGCTCACGCTCACACATGTACACACACACACACACACACACACACCACACCACACCTCATGTGCATCACTTTCACCCCCATGGGGGCGGGGAGTGAGAGAGCACGCATAAACAGAAGTGCACCAATACTTTGGTCAAGAAAAAGCCTTAGGAATATCTCAAAGTTATATACACAAGTAGACATAAATATCACTGGAGAATGAATGTGGCAGAGTTGTAAAGGAAGGTAGATGGGTAAATTACAAATTTAATTTTGGGAGCAAAATAGTATAAAAGATCTCCATTCCATGATGTTATCAACCAGGAAATCTGGGTTATAGAAACCATCCATAAATTACGTTAGACCAGCCTCTGGTATAGCATGTGAGTTTTAGGAAAGGAACAGGGGCCTTACTGAAGTGCTGTGTCAAGGGTTCAAACATTGGTGTTGGGGGCTCTTTGACACAACAGAGATGCAAGTAGATATAAAGAATATGTACAAAAACGGGAATGACTTGAGTAATGAGAAAGTCAAGTTTCTTCCCCATTCCACCATAATTTAAGAAAGATGTGGGTAAGGACACACAAAGCTTTGGAAGTGTTCAGTGTCTATCAAGAAGAAAGATGAGTCTTAGTGCAGTAAATTCAAGCTAATTATTAGGATAAACTTTCTGACAGTCTTGTTTTGTGTGGAGAGAAACTGCTCCACACAAAACAATGTGACAGACAGACTTCTAAGCATTCCTTGGACTTATTGTCCTCAGTAGCAGTCATAAACATAAATGGGCTTAACTCCAGTTTCTAAAGCAACTCTGACTTTGTCCCCCTCATAATTGAAGCATGTGATTTTAGTATGTTCAACTATTTCTTGATTCCTGGTATGGACAGGTTCCTTGGATGAGTGTGATATTTTACTTACCTTCTCATAGGGTCTTTAGGAGATTTGATCTGCCCAACATTTATGAACCTTATAACTGCATGTTCCCTTTATCAGGGAATATAATATTCTCTTTATCAGACATCTTTGACCATGCCAATCAGGTTAAATATAGCCTATATCTGCAACAACACCCAACTGTCTATGCAGAGAGTGACTAGAGCTTTAGGTACACAGGGAAATAGGAGACATGTAATCTTGTACTCTACTGGGAAGGAAGAGATACAGGGACAATGTAAAGATGGGTGAATTATTTACATAGTGTCTGTGTCCATTAAGTCAACAAACATTCATTGCTTGCTCATGTAAGAGTGGCTATGTAGCTAGAAATTTGGAGCATATAAAATGAGTGAAACACCGATCTAGACATTGAAGAATTAATGTTTCATGAAAGAGAATGTGCACATGCAACAATATTGATGTAAACGGACATGTAATATGATACTATGGTAAAGACTATAGTAAAGGAAAGCCAAGACAACAAATGGCATCCTATTTCCAAGGTCACCATGACACTCCTGGCTTATACTGCTCTAGTCTTCACCTAATGGAGAAATGAGGTTTGTATATAAATGAAAACAAATACTCTGTTGAATGATATAAATGTATTAAGAAGATCTCCCCATTCCTTTTGTTTCCTCATACATTTTTTCTTCTGATTTACTATTTATTCGAATGAGCAATTTCCTTTTTTTTTTAAGTTTTTATGCTTCTAGGTTTGTCTCCTCCATAGACTCCCAGGATTATACACATTTTGTGGCTTCTGTCTCAGTGAGTCTGGAGTAGAGTCTATCTCCATCCCTTTCAGATTCCACGACCCTTGCCTACAGAGGTTCATTCAACTGTCTGCCACTCAGGTTTCTTTCATTAACCTTAAATATGTTCTCCTTTGTTTTTATTGGCCTAACAATCAACAAGTGTTAATTCCTCCATCAATCCTACAAACTGTTATTCTCGTTCCAGTTGCTAACAACTCTCCTGTGACTTTTACAATTACATTCTGTCTTGCACATCTATAATTCATTCTCCAATATATAGAATTCTTTTTTTTTTTTTGTTTTTTCGAGACAGGGTTTCTCTGTGTAGCTTTGCGCCTTCCCTGGATCTCACCCTGTAGACCAGGCTGGCCTCTGAACTCACAGAGATCTGCCTGCCTCTGCCTCCCGAGTGCTGGGATTAAAGGTGTGCATTAATAATGTCAGAACTTTGCCCAATGTCAGTGTCCTCCCATCATGTTTATAATAATTTACTTTATCTTCAAGGAGGTATAAATGTAATTATTGGGTTATTGTTTAAATACTTGTCTTTCCAAATTCAATAATCATTTTAATGGTATCAAGATAGTCCTTTAAGCCAGGCAGTGGTGGTGTACACCTTTAATCTCAGCACTTGGAAGACAGAGGCAGGCAGATCTCTATGAGTTTGAGGCCATCCTGGTCTAAAAATCTTGTCCCAGGATAGTCAGAGCTGTTACACAGACAAAGACTTTCTCAAAAAACAAAAACAAAGACAAAAAACAAAAACAAAAGAAAGAAAAGAAAAAAAATGGTCCTTGAAGATATGATAAGGCAATGAGGATCATATCTTCATTAAGCCATTCTGCCCTCCATCTCCGTAGAGGTTGGTTGTTATAAATTGATGAGCTTTGGCCTCCAATTCTTCCCTTCATTTTCCTTCCCTTGCACTACTGTCATGGGGGAAACACCAAGAAGGCTCCTTCCCAATGTTAGGCTCTTGATCTTGGACTTTCTAATCTCTAAAACTATGAACAGTACATTTCTGCTTATTATAAGCTACCTAGTCTGTGGTATTTTGTTATAGGAACATAAAATGAGTAAGATGCTCTAGTGTGCCTTTTAAAATAATTTTTAGTTAATCTTTTTAGGTTAGCATACAACATAATGTGTTTCCATATTGGGCTTCACACATGTATGTCATTATGTCCTGGTTATGTTCTCAACTCAAGTCTCATACTGCTTCCTGCTCAGTGCATTCAATCCACATGACTTTGTTTCTATTCCCGCCACCACAGTAACTTCGTTACCTGTTTCAGCCTTTGCATTTGCCTTTCCTTCTGACTGAAATGTCTGTCCAGTTATTTTCTTGGATGGCTTCTTTTGTCATCCAGGTCTCAGCTGAACTGTCCTTCAACTACTGGTAAAAGCCTTCAATTGCAACTTTGAGCAAAATGTAATAACTAATTATGAGGGAAAGGGTTGGTGGCATTCATTTTACTTCTCAGCAGGATGGAGAGCGAGGGTGCTAAATTCAGAATTTAAAAGTGACTTTTTGAAATTGTGTTTCCAATTATCTTTTTGTAGCATGTATTGGCTTGGAATAAAGAAACCTAATCCTCTATCATTTTCGATACACTCTAAATAGCACAAATCCTATTGAGATTCTAACTCACATTTGAGAAGGCATATCTATGCCTTATTTCCAGAACCCTGCTGCCCTGAACCACAGTGTGGTGCCATGTGTGTGCTATTTCCAAAAGAGATCTAGCTGCAAATGGTGGTGACCTCTTGAACTATGGAAGCATGACATACATTTTGTGTTCATGGAAAAGAAGACAAATTGAAGGCAATTTACCTAATATGCTGAGATATCCACAATACATTACCTAACATTTTCCAAATAAAGTGACAACTAATTGACGAGTAAAAAAAAATGGTCACTTAAGAAGATTTAAGTGTGCTGCATTTTAGGGAAAGGGTTTGAAAACAAACATGTAGAAATGTTTTTGCTATTGTGTTACATGCGACCTTTGTCCTCTTTACTTCTTCATCATCTCAGTCCCTTCTCTTTTCTAGATGAATTGTCTATAGCCACACTCTTAACTATATACACATAATCATTATGGGCTAGGATCTACGCATAAAAGAAATAAACACCAAAAATCTAAACTGCCAATCAACAAATAGGCTAATGCAATACAGAGACAATTCTCAAAAGAAGAAACATAAACAGCCAGTAAGTATTTTCAAAAGCATTCAGCATCCTCATCATCACGGAAATGCAAATGAAAACTATCTTGAGACTCCAGTTCACCCTAGTCATAATGGCTATCATCAAGAAAATAGACACCAAACCCTTGTGAGGATGTGGGGAAAGAGGAACTCTCATCCACTGCTAGTCAAAGTGTGAGCAAGAACAATTATTATGGAAATCAATCCAGAGATTTCTCAAAAAATTAAAAATAGAACTACCATACATCCTAGCTATATTACCAAAAGGACTCTGAGTGCATGGAAATACTTGCACATCCATGTTTATTTCTGTATTATCCACAATGGCAAAAGAATAGAACCACCCTAAAGGCTTATCAACAAAAGATGAATAATGAAAATATGATATGTGTGTGAATTTTATTTATTGTTAAGAAAAATGGAATTCGGAGGAAAATGTATACATCTGGAAAGTGTTATATTAAACCAGGCTATCTAGCCTCAGAGGCTTGAGGAATTTAAGACACGTATTCTAGTGGCAAAGGTGGGATCCAAATAGGGTTTTCTGTGAGCTCTCTGTCTTTGGACTTGATTTTTTCACAGTGTGACACTTTTCACAGTGATTTTTTCACTGACAGTGTGACACTTTACCCAGAGCCTATTTTATCTTTATCAAGGCCAGCACAGGGAAGAAGCCGGGAGACAGAAACTCTACCAGCACTGGCAGACAAGTGGCAGCTGATCACCTGGGGGTAAATTCCAGTCTTCGTTAACAGTTTGATAGAAATAGAAATAGCATTTGGAATTACAAGATTTGGATTTAAATTAAGGGACTAGGGATTCCCTGGGTAAGTGACTTTGAGCTTAGTCTACTTGCTGTAGGTTTGATGGAGCTAATATTGTCTTCTCTGAGAGGCTTTGGGAAACTGTATTGGGGTAGGAGGTTAGGGGAGAGTCCAAATGATTGACAAACTAATACAAGTGTTCTACAAGAAATTTATTTACAAGGGTACCTTGGAATCTTCTTGTCTGAAGTGGAAAGATAACACATATATAATCTTTGTGCATAGAAATGAAAAGCAGAGCCTTCTGGAAGAAAACTTATATTTAATAAATATGATGAGATAACAAAAATTTAATTATTGAAAGGTAGAAAAATATAGAGTTGTCTATCAACTGAAATTGTTTCCCAAGAGATGTTTACTAAGCTGTTTATGGAACTTTATGTGGTAGAAATGTGATGTGTTACTTAATATTCTCTCCAAAGCCATATATTGAAGTCATAACCCAATGCCTCCTAACTTAGCTATCTTCACAGATAAGGTCTTTAAAGATATGATTAGTATAAACAAGGTCTTCAGAGTGTGTCTTAACCCAATCTGCTGGTGTAAGAAGAAATTGGGACATAAGGAGAGGCCAGGAGTGTGCACATAGAAGAAAGACTATGTCAAGATGTAGCAAGAAAGCAGCCATCTACATGTCAAGGAGAAAGGCTTGCCAAGACTTTGGTATTGAATTCTACCTCCTTGAACTAACTGTGAGACTAAATTTCCATTGTTTAAGCCACCCATCGTGAGATATATTATTACAGTAGCTTTAGCAAACTAATACACACTGATAATTTAAAGATAATTTGAGTTGAAAATTTAAATGGTACTGAATGGAACAATTCAATTTTTTTTATTAGACACCAAGTTTATTGGGTCCTTAGGGGAAATAAACCATAACTTTAATGCTATAATTTATATCACAAAATCATCTGCATAGCTGACAAGCAAAAACATTTTAGTTAAATAGTTTCAGCCGGGCATGCTGTCACGTGCCTATAACCCTAGCACTGGTGAGGCTGAGGCAAAAGGGCCATGAGTTCCAGGGCAGCACAGACTACATTACAAGACCCTATCTCCAAAAACTAAGGTCCAGGGATACAGCTCAGTAGTAGAGTGCTTACACAGCATACACACAAAATCAGGTTCAATTCTCAGCACTCTCCCTAAATAATACACATTCTATATAGTTCAATAACAATATCCTTCTGTGATAGTTAAAGGATGACGTCTATGTTTTAAACCAACTTTCTTAGCAAAAGGAATTTGTTCCTTTCCATGTATTTACAAAGCCAATACAATCTATATTTACTGTCCAAAGATAATGCTTTCCCAAAACTGATTGACAGGAAGAAAAATACTATTCTTACACATAAAATTTAATTTTAATCACAAAAGGTCTGGTTTTGAGTCTCAAGTCCACTTGTCACAATAGACTGACCTTACTCTGCCTTTCAGAGTTTAAATTAGTCAGTCTGGTGTGTAAAATCAGTAATTTCAACTAGAGATTGCTATACCAAACCTAACCCATGAACTCTGCTGTCCCTAGCAGAATAAGATAATGGAATTGCATTGGTGTCTCTTACTTGAAGTTTTGGATGTCAGCTACTGATCTCTGGTGAGTAATTGATTACATGTTCACCTTCACAAGGGCAATCAATAATGGGAACACAGTCCAGTTCATCCTTGGGAGCAAGCAAGCAATGAAATGCTGTGTTAAAAACATTTGTATATAAATATTTGTTAAAAGTACACTCAACTTGGATCTTCTGAGTCCTGTGCCCAAAGTATGTGGAGTCTTCTACAGTAGGGTTTATGTTCCATCCTTGAGAGGCAACCAAAGCAACACCAATAGCTTATATTGTTTGGGGAGTCATATGGACTACCCTAAGCAACAACTTGAATGAAGGTTTCTTATGCCTTGATACTGAGTTTTTGTTAAATAGTTGATGTCTCTTCTGGAGAACCTTGTCAGCCCAAGTAACAAAACTTCATTTAAGATTATATACACACACTGAATTGACAACATGGAGCCTGCATGGGATCGACCCAGGACCTCTGCATGTATGTGACAGTTGTGTAGCTTGGTCTACTTTCGAGACTCCCAATAGTGGGAGCAGGGGCTGTCCCTAATGCTTTGGCTAGCTTTTTGGAACCTAGTCCTTATCCTGGGTTGCCTTGCCCAGCCTTAACACAAGGGGAGGTGCTTAGTCCTACCTCAACTTGCTATGCTATGTTTTGTTGACATCCTTGGGAGGCCTGCTCCTTTCTGAACAGAAAAGGAGGAGGAGTGGATGGGGGTCTGTAGCAGAATCTTAAAGAGTCTTATTAACAAAATCAAACCTGAGCCAGGTATTGGGGTGAACACTGGAAGATCAGAGAGACAGAACAAGCCACAGCTAACCTCACCTGGCCAACTTCTCAGCTGATCTTGTTTCCTCAGACTGGAAGCCTCTGTGTCCTCATATTCAAATGGCTCTCAGCTGAACTGTGCTTCTTGAAAGCCTGAATGCTTAACCAGCCAAATGCTTAACTAGCCAAATGCTTCTAGTTTCTGGTCCTCACGCCTTATATACCTTTCTGCTTTCTACCACCACTCCCTGGGATTAAAGGCTGGTTTTCTGGGATTAAAGGCGTGTGCCACCAAGCTTGGCTGTTTCCAATGTGGCCTTGAACTCACAGAGATTCCAGATAGATTTCTGCCTCTGGAATGCTAGGATTAAAGGTGTGAGTGCCACCATTTTCTAGCTTTTGTATCTAGTGGCTGTCTGTTCTCTGACCCCAGATAAATTTATTAGGGTGCACAATATTTTGGGGAACACAATACCACCACAGGGGTCAGAGGGGAGGGAATGGGAGGAGAGGAAAGAGGGAAAACTGCAGTCAGGATGTAAAATAAATAAACAAAAATTTTAAAAGATTATACACAATACTCTTATATGTATTGTGTATAATTTTAGATAAATATAAAATAATACGATTATTTGAGGCTTTTTCAAACATTCTTGGTGTTGTTTGTCCCTCTTCCCTCCCTCTCCAGTATTAATCTCCCTTTCTGTTCCCCAATTAAAGACCTCTCCTTATTGTCTCATTTCCCCTTTCATACCATCTGTTTATATATTTATGCATTTGTACATATATGTAACAGTAATGATCAAAGAAAAAGATGTCATCAATTTGAAAGAAGGGGATGGGAGGGGTTGGAAGGAGGACAGGGAAGTGGGAAAATGATGTAATTATATTTAAATTTTAAAAAATCTTGAGGCTGGAGAGATGGCTCAGAGGTTAGGAGCACTGGCTGCACTTCCAAATAGTCCTGAGTTCAATTCCCAGCAACCACATGGTGGCTCACAACCATCTGTAATGAGATCTGGTGCCCTCTTCTGGCCAGCAGGCATACATGCAGGCAGATCACTGTATACACAATAAATTAAAAAAAAAATCTTAATAAAAATACCATCCATTGACACTAACAAATGGTATTTAATTCCCCTAGTTGGTCAAGAATTTAATACAACTTCCATCAAATTTCTAACATGCTTTTTAATAAAAATCAGTAATGTCATTCTAAAACGTATGTGTAAATGAAAAGGGGTTTAGAATAGCCAACATAACTGTGCAAAAAAGAAAAGTTGGAGGAATCGCGCCACACTAAATTGAAGGCAATATGTGGCAACAATCACATTTTCAGAGTGATCAGCACATAGGATGATGGAACCACATAGGCAGTACAGAGAAAGACCAACCTAATTCTTGACAATTGGGTTTTCATGAAACAATTGGGCATTTTAATGGCGAATAATATTCATCATCTTCAGTCACTTCATGGAGAAATGCTTGTATGCAGCTGTCAAAGATGCAGAACAACTGAAATACACACACACACACATATATGCTGGTAATGCAAAATGACACACCCATTTTTGGAAAATAGCTTAGACATTATTATAAAGTTAGACATACAGTCTTGACTGACCCTCAGTTCCACTCTCAGGCACTTATTTTAGGGGAATAAAAACACACGCGCATAAAAACCTTCATGGGAATGCTTGTAGCATCTTCGCTCCTGCAAAATTGTCCATCAGGAACAGAATGGATGAAGAAACAGGTGCTCCATCGAATGGCATACTATTAAGCCATGTCAAGGAATGGACTATCGATTCAATTGTTGAATGAGAAGCTAGGAAGGTAGTTCATTTGACAAACTGCTTGCTGTGGAAGTGTGAGAACCTGAGCTTGATCTTCAGAATGCCAGTCATGGTGCTGCACGCTTGTAAGCCCAGGGATGGCAGAGATAAGCAGATGCTTGAGGCTTGCTGGCCAGCCAGTCTAGCCTACTTGATAAGCTCTAGTCCAGTGAGGGACCCTGTCTCAAAAAGTAAAAATGTACATAGACCCTGAGGGATGATAACCGAGGGTGTCCTCTGGCCTCCACATCCACCTGTACCTGATACAACATTAATATGCATACACACAAATAGTTGAATGAATCTCAAAGGCATTATGATAATTGAAAAAAATCTGGTGTAAAACTTTCACACACTGTATTATTGTACTGTGATGTTCTTGAAAAGAGAGCTATATTGACGTCTCATTAATGGTGACCTCTGGCAGGGAAAAGTAAGAAGGGACTGTAAAGAGCGTCAGAGGAGTTATTTGGGATCATGGGACAATTCTATGTCCTGATCACAGCGTTGCTCACATGACTCTACATATGTATTAATCCTCAAAACTCTACCTTAAAAAGACAGATTTTACTATGTGTGGATGAAAATGATCCTGAGGTCAGCACCCTCTTGGAGTCTCTGGGTCACAAAAATACAAGCCCTGTTCTTGCATCCTATTGTCCTATCATCACCCTCTTCAAATGTGAGCCTCATCCCCTCCTTCCCCCTCCACAGCCCCGGCCAGTGGTTCTTTGTTTCACTGAAAAACATTCATGATTTCTATTCTCCTACCCAAGGGCTCGCCTAATAACCCAGCCCCACTCTGCCCTGCCACCCCTCAACTCCTATAACTCTTTCTATATCCTTCTTGGCACATATCCTAACACTTAGATTATTCAAACAATTTTTCAGGTGCGCATATTGGTCTGTCATGACCAGAATGCCTTTTCCTCCAAAAAGCGTGCAGATAGAGAACAAACCCAGACTTGCTGGAGCCAGCGTAATCAAAATGTTATGTCGAAAAAAGCCAATCTTATTTCTGTGAGTGTGAGACTTTAGAGAGGATGTCACAGGATGACCCAGCAGGGCACATGGAATTCCAACAGTCTATAATCACAAAATCTCATTAGGGAATATGCATATATATAACTGCACATGCACACACATGCAAGCATAAACATAGGAATCCCGTGTCGAGTTTATAATTACCATTCAAAGCAACTGGTTATAATAATATCAAAGTAGTATTCATGTCATATTGGAAATGCTCACAAAGACGCATTTTTATAGATTTCATGTGACCATCTCATAATTTAATTGTCATGATAATCTTTGATCATTTATATTTTTGCAACGAAGAACTGGGAAGGGCCAGGATATTTTGATGCTGGTAAAGTTTTGACACTGGCAAAGATTCTTCTCCAAACATCCCATATTCATCCAGAGTTGCTGTGGTTTTCTCTGTTGGGGGTCCTCATCCCACATTCCTCCAATAAACGCTGACTGAACTCGAGCACTTCCTGTGTGCCAAGCACTGTGCTGGAGACTGAACAGAATGACGAATACAGAAGGCATTGCCTTTTCACTTGAAGTCCACATGTTAGTAACTGCATGCAGCCAAGAAGCCAATGTTTGTAGGGTCTGTGACATGATATGTCAGTTGTGGGTACACAAAAGAGGGGTTCTCTGACCCAGGCAAGGATAGGCAGAGATGCCTCCCTAGAGGGGATGGTGCCTGGCCAAGTTTTCATGATAAATAAGACTTAGCCAAGCTGTGGAAGATGGAAAGGAATTGACAGAAGGCAATACCTGGGACCACATTATGTTAAACCTAATTTCTGGTACTGTTCTAACCTGACATTAGAAACAACTTTTCATTCTCCTCCAGAGCCCCCCACCCCTTTCTTCTCCGAAACAGTTATCCATCCTGTGATCTTAGCCAATGCTGGTACCAAGTCCTCTACGCTTTCTTCAAACCATGTCTTTTTATATGGTTTGGTCAGGATCAGGGACTGTAGGGAAAGATCCTGGGTTTGGGTTCAGCTGTGCAATTTTTCACTATTGATCACTCTAGAACCGTAAGCCACATCAAGTATAAACCATGAATGGCAACATCTACTTTGCAGGGTTCCTGCAGAGGTCAGGTGTGCTGATCAGTACACACTGACT
Organism: Peromyscus aztecus; assembly: GCA_902168405.1. Taxonomy (NCBI): domain Eukaryota; kingdom Metazoa; phylum Chordata; class Mammalia; order Rodentia; family Cricetidae; genus Peromyscus; species Peromyscus aztecus. Next base: position 805 of record CABHPQ010149471.1, on the reverse strand, counting down.
ATGTGTAGATGCTCTTAAGCACTGTGGGGTGGAGATGGGGGTCTGATGAGGAGCAGCCACAGAACTACCAATCAGCCTTAATGGATGGGGTTTTTTTGTTTTGTTTTTGTTTTTACTTTTCTTGTGACCCAAGTCAATGAATACACTGTTTAAGTGGAAGAAAATGGAGATGTTAGAGTCACCTCTTCTACCTGGCTGTGTGTGTGGATATTGAAGCAATTTACAGAAAGGAAAAGTTTTCAGGTTTCAAGTTTGGGATGTTCCTGTGCAGACTGACAGGTCTCTAAGATAGGACAAAATAAGCTAAAGCGGGGTTGGGCACCGGTCCTCCGGCCAGCAGGGAAAGATGAAGAAAAAGTGCACGGACAAGCAAAGGAGGGGAGGAAAGAAAACATAGGCCCAGATACTAAGATAGGAAATGGTCCTGAGGAGGATCTAGAAACATGATCAGCTTCATGGAATACTTGGGGGTAAGAAAAGCAAGCATCAAGACCTACCAGTGTCGTAGACTGTGATACACAGATCATAATAGAAACAATTAGATGAGTCATAGGAAGAGCCTAGAGGAGGCCAAAAGAGGATACTTCTGGGTACCCTGTCAAAAAGAGTTATTCCAAAGGAAATTAAGAGATCCAGTCCCTTTACCCCTCCCCCAAATTAAAAAGCCTGTTCAGGCTTCACATTTTCAAGCCAAACCACAAATTCCTGACTGGGTCATATGAGCATGAGGCCCTTTCATATTTCCTTTGATGTATGAGCATGTGTAATGGGGTGACCATCCTCCTGTGGGTCCATGACTTCAGGG
>CABHPQ010149469.1:0-17407 GCA_902168405.1 Peromyscus aztecus | reverse complement strand
GTGTGTGTGTGTGTGTGTGTGTGTGTGTGTGTGTGTGTGTGTGTGTGTATGCATATGCTTTGCAGATTTTCACTGATGAGGACTGGAGGACTTTTTTTAAGTTAATTATTTTTATTTATGTATATGTGTTTGTGTGTGTACACATGTGCGCAGGTACATTAGGAGGCCAGAGAGGGTGTCAGATCCCCTGGAGATGGAGTTACAGGCAGTTGGGTGCTGGGGAAAAAATCATGTCTTTTGAACAGTATACACATACACATAAAATAAATAAATCTTCAAAAACTAAAAATAAGTAAAATAAAAAATGACAGCATTTCAGGACCAAGAAGCCAGGTGACAGAGTCTGGGTGGAGTGATCGCCCAGGCATATAGGAGACCCCAGGTTTGCACAGCACTTCAAAAATAACTCAATGAGCTGGGCTGTGGTGGTGCACGCCTTTAATCTCAGCACTCCGGAGGCAGAGGCAGATGGATCTCTGTGGGTTTGAGGCCATCCTGGTCTACAGAGCGAGTTCCAGTACAGCCATGGCTATACAGAGAAACCCTGTCTCCAAAAACAAAAGAACAACAAACCTCAATGAAACATGCACTGTAAACCAGTGTAGGCTTTGGAGGCTGACAATGGCCATATGTCTTCAAGGATGATCATAGGGTGAGTGGGTTCTGGATAATTTTTATTTTACTTTTCAGCTTTCATATATTTTGCAATTTTAGTATGATAAACATGATCTTACAATGCACTGAGCTGTTTCTCCAGCCCTATGTACGTGAAGTCCTGTAACCTGTTTTTTTTTTTTTTTTTTTTTTTTTAATGGTAGACCTCATGTAGCCCAGGCTATATAGCTGGGGCTGATCTTGAACCTCTGATCCTCCTGCCTCCATCTCCTGAGTGCCGTGAATACAGATGTGCACCACCATGCTTGGCTTCCTGACTCTTTATTTAACTGGAATATTGTCATCTTAAATTTTATCTGGATTTATTTATTTTATGAGTATGAGTGTTCTGTGTACATGTATATCTGTGTACCTCATGCACACTTGGTGCTCTCAGAGGTCAGAAGAGAACATTGGATCTCCTGGAGTTATACATGGTTGTGTGCAGTCATGTGGGACCTGGGAATCGAACCCAGGACCTCTGAAAGAACAAATGCTCTTAACTGAGGAACCATATCTCCAGCTCTTATTCTTTGAGACAGTGTTTTACTCTGTAGCCCAGGCTGGCTTTGAACTCTTGGTAATCCTCCTGCCTTAGCTGCCTAAGTGCTGAGATTACATGTGTCCAGTGTCATACTCAGCTACCACTGTCTTCTATGAGATGTTATTTGTTTCCGTGGAGCCCTGAGGTAGCATCATTGATGTGTGCTGTAGTATCTCTTACTCATTGCCTATGGCAGACTTGTCCTCTGCTTCGCTTTCCCCTTTGTCAAATGCTGGCCCCAATTTTCTGCCTTATATAAAGTTCTTAAGTCACTACTCAGAAACAAAAGTACTGAGATTTTAAACGTGCACATTTTAAAGGATTTTAGCAAATATTCCAGAACTCAGAACTACCATGAGCACTTGCTGTGAGGGGACGGCACCCCCTCCCTGCCAAGGCTGTGAGCCATTGCTCCTTTTCAATATTGCAGCTCCAAAAGGCACAAAGGAAGATGTCATTACAATCCGCTCTTCAATTACTTGGTAACTAATGAATTGGCGAGTTTTTTCATGCATGAGCCCAGACTTATGTCCTGGAATTCCATTTACGGTTTAGCTTTGCTGCTTGGCCGTGGCCATTTTTATTGTTCTGTAGAACTTTTGTCTATTTGAAAGTCTTTGAGACAGGGTTTCTCTGTGTAACCCTGGCTGTTCTGGAACTCTCTCTGTAGATCAGGCTTACCTCAAACTCAGAGATCTGGCTGCCTCTGCCTCCTGAGTGTTGGGGTTAAAGGCACCATCATACCCTGCTGTTAGAAGAGTCTTAATCTGTTGAGTATCTTGGATTTGTTTTTGCAGGGGAGGGGAGGCCTGTGGAATCTAGGCAAGTGCTACATCATTGAGAAATATTTTCCTTAATTAGCTGGACATGGCGGTGCACATCTTTAATCCCAACATTTGGAAGGCAGCGGCAGGTAGATCTCTAAGTTCAAGACTAGACAGGGTTACATAGGGAGACTCTGTCTCAAACAATGACAAAAAAGTTGAGTACATTTATTTAGTTTGAGGGGAACAGGGGAACACGTGTCTCAGTGTGAATCCAGACGTCTTGCAGGAGGCAGGTCTTCTCTTCCCCCATGTGGTTCTAGGTACCAACCAGGCGGTTAGGCAGCTGTGATGGCTTTTACGCTCTGAGTCGCCTCTCACTGGCCAGGAAATACTTCCCCTAAGCTGTTAGTGGTGGCTTTTGACGTCCAGGGCATTTTGAGGTTAGGTAATGCATCTTGAAGACAGCCAGCCAGGTGTGGTGGCGTGAACATTTGGAAGGGGAAGGCAGGAGGATCATTGGTCAGCTGTGCAGTGAGTTTGAGGCCACTCTGGGCTACGGGAGACACTGTCTCTGAAGGTAAAGGAAAACCTGGGCTAACAGCTACAGTCGAGGGCTTAGTTGGTTCAGCAAGCTTTCGGCCCTGGGTTCGATCCCCGCTGTGGAAGGAAAACAAGCAAAACCTTACAGGTGTCCTGACAGGGTCATGCTGCCCCTGGCCGACTGACTACAGTGTGGTTTTAAACACCAGGTGTCTTGCTCTCTCCCCTTCCTGACAAGTGGGACTTTTGAATCCTGTGACCCGTACCTCCCTGTCTCCTACCAACCCTACCTCTGCCTTGGCAACTGCCTTTTCTCTACTTCTAGGGGTTGGATTGTTCCAGAATGTTCTAGGCCGATGATGCAACGTTGTGTGCTTTCCCGGGTTTGGTTTCATAACCTAGAACGGTTTGAGGGCCCAGAACCACAGGGCACAGTAGTAGGGCGGCTCTTCAGAAGTCCAGTTTGTTAGCCACTGAACCACAGAGCCAGCTGAGAGGAGGCCTGCTTGCAGGGTGAATAAGTGACCCTGGGGCTACAGACCTGGTTTGGGAGTCCAAGGGCCACTGGCTGGTTTTCATTTGTATTCAAATCTGCGAGCAGTTACATAGCACGAATAGCCCGAGTGTTCGGAAGTCTGATTCATGGATGCAACTCCATGACAGGGTCTTATTTCCTCCTTTAGCGTTTTTCCTCCTTCGCATGGAGACATGATGCAGTCCCAACCCTGCCACCCCTAGCACCAGTCCTCATAACCTTTGACCTTAGCTAAGGCCTTGAAGACCATCCCCCACCCTCACCCCCAGTGGAGCTCTCCTTCTAGATGGACAGAGCTAGGGAACCTCAAGAGGAGAGAAAGATTTGACCACACCAACACAAAGATTCCTGCAAGCCAAGAGAAATCCCAAGGGAAGGAAAACCCCAAGAAGAAGCAAGAAGTGTTTCTAACCGTTAGTCTCTCACTGAGTCCCCCATGCAGCCAGTGGACAGAGGGATTCTAGCCAGGAAGGGTGCTGGGGAGTGCAGAGACCTGCCATTTCCCTGTGAGGCTGTGTGGGAGAGTGAGCGGATGACTGGAGGAGTGACTGTGAGGAGGCCACCTCTCTGGGGCCTGTGTGCATCTTCGTTTGGATCTCAGCTCTGTTCAAGTGAGGAAGGGTCAGGATGCGGACCAGAGCCTCTAAACTCGGCCCAGGATGCGCTTGCAGTTACTTCCTGCTGCCTCTCGCCAAGGACGTCAGGCCATGAGTCAGAGCCCAGGTATTTTGGCCCTGCTGCTGTTTTGACAGCAAGGTGATTAAACAGACCTTCTATTTGTTTTATTCTCTCCCCCGCCACCCACACTGCCAGAAGAGTTTTTTTTTTCTAGGTCTTGACCAAAAAAAGAGACCCTAGGAGACAGAAAGTGACCATGGGAAGCAAATGAGAGCACCCTTGGGTGGGTAGTGGGCTTCCCTGCCTGGTGTGACAGAACATCAGCTGTCCAGCCCCTGAAGTCTAGGACTTGAAAAAAATTCAGAGAAGCTGAGCTGTGCAACAGTATGAAAGACTGGGTTAGGCACCAAGTGGGACTTCCTGCTCAGAGAGAGACCTTTCACTGAGTAGGAGGCATTGTTGGAAGGCAGTCTCTTGCTATAGGGTGAGACCTTTCACCTTGAGGGCTGAGTAGCAGCCATGAAGACAAAGCAAAGCTAGGAAGTGGGAAAACTGAAGCAGGAGCATGGGACACATTTACCAAGGCATCCACGAACCACTCTGTTGTGAGCGTGAGACTATGTTGGAGAGAGCATGGCAGATGACCAGCAGGCCAGCCTGGAGGGGTGAAGACAGGAAGCAGACATGTGGGCCTGACCTCTGGTGGCCAGAGCAGACTCTGATAGAGCATCATGTGAGACTGATTCAGTCTGCCTCACACAGACCCAGATGCAAGCCCTGCCTGGCTCCCTGCTTCCCAGAACACATCCTGTTACCGGGGCTTGTAGGGAAAGGAATCATTGGCTAAGCATCCGAGGGTGACAGGATTATCTTGATCTCAAGGCCTGTCCTCAGGCCTGGCTCGGTGAGTTTCTGCACTTCCCTGAGCTTGATATTCAGACTTGTTCGCTGCGGGTCCTGCTGAAGGGTCACTTTCACATCCATGTTGGAGGCCCAGTCTTGGTGGGGAAATAAAACTATTCCAACTTGAGTCCTGGGCCTGACTTCAGGATCAGAAACCTACTTCTTCATTATTTCAGAAGCTAGTGGGATGGTTAGGCACGGGACCCTGAGCCCTAGGACCTGAAAGGGGAGGGATTGGCCCCAGGGGAGGTATTAGTGAAGGAAGCCCCAGGCTGGCCAGCCCAGATAGGAAGACATTGACTGGACACGACGTCCTCTTCGGTCACTACCTCAGGCTCTTGTGGAGTTCTGCCCTAGCTGCCAGTACTTAGTCTCTGAAAAGTCGGCAACCAACACTCTCCAGTCTTCCTGGTTTCAGGCCTTATTTTCCCATCTGCCTGAGCCTTGGGAATGCTCTAGGTGCCTTCAGCAGGGAGGGAGGCTGGGGGATTGCTGGGCAGGGGAGGTAACTATCCCTGTTACCCAGGTTGGGGAGTGTGGCCTGTGACAGTAGACAGGTCACCAGGGACTGTGGCACTGTCCAACAGCTCCAGGTGCTGTCAGTGTCTGGGGGTGTGGCTGGAATTTGTGAAGCTTTTGCACCTCAGATAGTTTGTGAGATTACGAGGTGGGGTGCAAGCGCGGGTTTGTTTTACTAGTCGGGTGTTATTCCGAATTCATGCTAGCAGTAAATGCATTCCTTACTTCTCAGACTTGGGTGTTATTTAGAATGATGCTAAAATCAGCAACAAAAACAACAGAAGAGGAGGAAGAAGGTGGAGGAGGGGGGGTAGGGCTGAACATGGTTGTATACACCTGTAATCTCAGCACTGTCAAGGCAGAGGCAGGTAGATCTTTGTGAGTTCAAGGCCACCCAGACACACCCAGTGGCTTCTATTTTGAATTCCTTCCTTCCACCCAGTATCCCAATGCCATGAGACTCGGGGCACCTGTGTTGCCTCTCCAGCCCCCAGTTTTCTTCCCTCCGAGGAGACTCAGTGTGGCATCTGACACACTGGGCTGCGAACAACCTGTATTGTTTTCCACAAGGGCAGTGAAGCCACCGAGAAGGGGTAAATGAGTTCCGTGGGGACTGCCATGGGGTGTGGTCTCCTAGGTCTCAGAGCAACGATGTGTGGTCCTGAAGGAGACACACAGAGAACTCAGCTCCTCTGGGGATAATACAGGGTGATGGAGGTGAAGTCATTACGCCCCTTTCTTCAGCCCAGCTGATCGTTGACCCCAATGTCCATCCAGCCCAAGCCTGGACTCCCTCCCACACCCAGAGCTCTCTGGGGCTGTGCTCCAGAGAGTTAATCTATGCTGTTTATCTTTTAAACACCATTAACCACAAATTAGATGATTCTTCCATGGCAATAAATTAATAGATTCCATTAGTAAACAGTCAATTACAAGATGATTACTTTTCTGCCCAAGCCTCAAGCTTTTTGTGACTGATGCCGGCAGCTTCTTCTCACCCGACTCCCCTTGCCAGGTTTCTGGGTTGTGGGCCTGCATTTGCACCTGCCTGCACCCGGGAGGCCGGGCATGGGGTGGAGGCAGTCTCAGGACCAGGCTGTGAGCAGTTAGCAGCCCGCTTGCAGAGAAGAAACAAAACCAACAGTTTTTATTTCCAACACAGACCAGTCCAGTAGAGTGGGTGCCACCCTTCACCCATGCACAGATCATAAACATACACCATGTGTTCTTCAGTGTTTTATTACTTCTCAGAGCGCATCATGGCCAAACCCCAATAATCTTTTCTATGTCCATCCATCTACTTTTTCTTCCTTCCATATACCCATGCTTCCTTCCATTCATTAACACATCCACCCATCCACCCAATCCTCCCATGTACCCACCCATCCATCCATCCACCCACCCACCCACCCATCCACCCATCCATGAATCCTCCTGTTCTGTCTACCCATCCATCCACCAATGCATCCACTCATCTTTATATCCATCCTTTCATCGACCATTTACTCTTTTTTCCATCAATTCACTTTTCTTTCCATCCATTAACCCATCCATCATCCATTAATCCAATCATCCATCCATCCATCCATTTATCCATCCACTCATCTATTCATCCATCCATCCATCCACCCACCCACCCATCCATCCATCCATCCATCCATCCATCCATCCATCCACCCACCTACCCATTCTCCTATTCTATCAACCCATCCGTCCGTCCTTCCATCCTCCAATGCATCCACTCATCTTTATATCCATCCATTCATTCATTCGCCTACTCTTTTCAACCATTCACTTTTCTTTCCATCCATTAGCCCATCCATCATCCATCCATCCATCCATCCATCATCCATCCATCCATCCATCCATCCATTATCCATCTATCTATCAAGCACTTACTGAGTGAGCATTTATTAAGTACCAGGTACTCTGTTGCTTGTTGGAGTACAATGTCCTACACGGAAAGCTGCTTTGGATACCCGGTGGGGCTCAGTTGCTGGTACTTGGGATGGATGTTGGTTGTTTTGGAAGCACTGACTCTATCTCCCTTTGCTTACAGAATCTTCAAGCAAGATTACATCCAGGAATCCCCCTCCCACCACAGCACAAGAACTTTCTAACCCACAGCTGTCTCTGCACTGTCAATGAAGCCATGCATCTGTGTCGGGGCAGTGTCTCTCTTCCTCCATGCTCTGAGAATGGTTCCCACCATGGCCACCCCCTATCCTCCACAAAGCCCTGTGCTTTAGCCAACCAAGACCCTCTGTGAACACAGTGATTGGTGAGACCCTAGAGACAGGACAGAGATGAGACACCAAAGGCTTTGGCATATGACACCTTGGCTGTAGCATCCTGACCACCTGTAACTCCCTCGCAACCATGGATCTATTCCCATATCTAAGGTCTTCATCTGTTCATGGGGCAGCTATGGAGGTGAGTGGGGTGCCCACAGTGGTCAGAAGCCCTGGAGCCCAGTAGGAGCACACAGAGGCTTGGATCCACTGGGAGAGCAGGGCAGGAGAGCCCTGCTGCTTTAGTTGGGCACTAGGACAGAATCCACCTCCAGGTCGAGTCCCTGGCACCTGCTGCACAAGTGTCTGTGTGCCTCAGCTGTTCTGGGAAGCAGATGCCAAGGCAGAACAGCATGCAGAGTTCCAGTGAGAAATTGGAAGCACAGGAGGCAGGGATAGTGAGCAGGGGAGCGGAGGAGCCTTCAGATGCAGATGTAGGTCTGATATCTGGAAATATGGAAAAGGGAGAGGAAGAGAGGGATGACAAGAAGAGAGAGTGAAAAGGCAGCTCTGAGGAAGTCTCAGGCTACAGATGCAGAGCTCCAGGGTAGAGGGGCTTCTAGGAATAGAAGCAGTTGAATTCCAAAACATTCCCTGCTGTACTTATGGGCCAGGAGCACCTGGACACTCACGCGTCAACAATGCTGCAGCTCGTAAGGGAGCAACCTCTGGGGCTGTATGTTACCTTCTTTCCTGGCCCCGGAAGCTCTCAAAAGACACACTCAAGGCCACATATCAAATAGAATTTTCTTCTCCATAAATGCCTGCTGTTGGGAACAGGGATGTATGATCATCCTTGGTGAGTTTGACCAACGTGCATGGGGGGCCTAAGGTGTCCCCAAACCAAGTGCTGGGCCCACGGCTCTGCGGAGGAGCACACCCTCCGGGCCTGCGGTCCCTGCACCTAGCTGATGGTAACAGGGAGGGATTTCAGATTCCAAAGCCATTTTGGTGCCAGCCATGGGTAAAACTGTCCATGCATGTGAGGAGCTCTTTCACAGGAGCAAGTACAGAATCTGTTCAATAGTAAAGAATCAATCCAGAAAAGAACACTGCTTTTATTTTCTGGCACATTCCACACAGGGGGAAGAAATATCTGTGTCTTTGCTGGTGTTCTGGCCTGTTGCCTGTCCTGGGCTTGAGTGACCAGTACCTGCGTGCATACCCTCGGGACACACCTGGAGGTCCTTCACATCACAGACAGCTCTGAGACTGATGGGTATCCTATGTGTCATTTCCTTCCTGGGTTTTACTTAAGGCCTTTCCTCCCTCTGTCCCTTACAATCTCTGCCTCTTCCTTCCTCCTTTTTTCCTTCCTTCCTTCCTTCTTTCCTTCTTTCCTTCCAGAGATGGGACCTGGGACTCCATGTATACTAGGCAAGTGCCCTATCACTGCATGGATCGATACTCAGCTCTCTTTAATTTTTGATTTTGTTGTTGTTTGCTTCTCTGAGACAGGGTCTCACTATGTCACCATAGCTATCCTGAGACTCACTACGTACATCAGGTTGGCCCAAACTCACAGAGATCCTCTTGCCTCTGTCTCCTGAGTCCTGGGATTAAAGATGTGCATCACCATGCTCGGCTTACTTTGCTTTGAGACAGAGCTTCACTAAGTTGCCCAGGATGGCTTTGAATTCACTCTGTAATCCAGGCAGCTTTGGGGCTTGTGAGCCTTCTGGCTCAGCCTTTGGAGTAGCTGGGATGGCAGGCTTGACCCTCAAGACCCAGGCATTAGAGATTTCTGTCACCTACAACTCCCCTTTCAGGGGAAAGACTGCTGTGGGTCTCAGAGAGCTGAACTCAAAAAAAAGAAAAAAATTATTAAAAGATGGGTCCAGTTTATCTGTAAGTGCCTTTTATTTTTCCAGAAGGAAAGTAAAACATACATTGCTAATGATGTTTTCTGAAAAAAGAATGAAAAAGAATTCCCGAATAAAACCAACAGACAGGCATTGGACACAGTGGCTCACTCTGTACCTTAATCCTCTTTCCTTCCTCTTTTGAGAGAGTGGAGTTGGGAGAGGACTGCCTGACTGTGCATTCTCCAAACAGCTCATCAGAGAGTCCACCAGTGGAAGTTTCCCCCTCGGTTCATGGCACAGGATTAAATATTTGAGTGTGACTTTTCCATTGACAGGCGGATGGAGATGTTTGTTTACAAAAGGAGGAGTGGGCCAGGGAGCTGCGTCCCTGACAAGGAAGATCCACCACAGAGGAAGGATCCCATGTTCCCATGCATCTTTGCGGGGCTGAGGCTAGGGCTGGACTCCATCAGTGTGAGTGGGGCTTGTGATGTCCCTGGCAATCAACATTTGCCCTAGTAAGACTCTCCTCCAGTGGGGGACCCTGCCTGGAGTTGTGAGTGGAGAGCTGACCACACCAGTTAGCAGGCAAGGGGACATCAGAACCATCCCTCCTCCTGCTTAGCCCTGCAGGGGTGAGGTGGACTGGGCTTCATCAGCTTGGCATCTCACCGAGCATAGAGAGGACGGGATTAAACGGCTGCACAGAGTAGGGGCGGCGGCTGCCAATGGAGGGGACTGGGAGAGAGAGCTCCCGGGAGGATCTGGCAAGTAGCTTTCCGAAGGGACATCTCAAAGCATGCCCCGGGGAGAGCGTGCCTGACTTCCGGGCTCCCCAACCTGGATAGGCCTGGGCAGCTTCCTTACATTGACCTCCAGGATAGATGGTTTTTTAAATTAAAAATCATTTATTAGTGAAAACCTAACTGGGGTATCAAAACCATATTTTCACTATATTTTTCAGATAGAAATGTCGGTCATGCTAGTGGAGCTTTTATCTGTGGCTAAGCAGCAAGTACACGTCAGTGTTTGTGTATTATGTATGCGTGTGCACATAAATGCACACCTGTCTGGATTTTTAAATTTTTATTATTTTATGTGAATTTCATGTGTTTTGCCTGCATGTGTGTCTGTGCACCATTTGTATACCAGGTGCCCTCTGAGGCCAGGAGGACATTGGTTCCCCTGGACCTGGAGTTACGGATGCTTGGAAGCTGTTATGTGGATACTGGGAACTGAACCTGGGTCCTTTGTGAGAGCAACAAGTGCTCTTAACTGCTGAGGCAGCTCATCAGCTCCATTTATATTTCTTTTTGAATAATTTTTATTTATTCTTTTACAATGTTTATATATAAACAGTAAGTTTTGATCATTCAAATCCTCCCACCCCCCAAGACTCCCTAATATTTCTCCTTTTCATACATTCTTTTTTATAACCCACCAAATCTAGTTGGTGCTGCCCAGACATGCCTGGGTTCTGGGGCCATCCACTGGCCCATGGGTAATTGACTAGTGGCCTCATCCCAAAGAAAACGGATTCTTCTTTCCCTACCCACAGCCATTAACTGCCAGCAGCTCCTTAGCTAGGGATGGAGCCTCATGAGCCGCCCTCCCCCACACTGGGCTGTTGACTGGTTTGGTCTGGTATAGGCAACCACAGCTGCTGTGATTGAGTGCCAGGGCCATGCCAAGCCCAGAAGCCAGTGTTTCCCAGCATTCCTCCCATCTTCTGGCTCTTACATCCTTCCCTGCCCCTTTTCTGTTATTATTCCCTGAGTCTTTGAGAGGACTTGACGTCCCACTAGGGCTGAGCGCTCACAGTCAATTATTCACAGCATTTGACCAGTTGGTAGTCTCTGCCTTGACTGCTGCCCACTGTAAAACAAAGCTTCTCTGACCAAGACTGGGAGCATCTGTGCCTATGGGCGTACACATAAACAGAATGCAGTTGGACGACATGTCCTTTTAGCAAAATAACCATAGTAGGTTTCCCGTCTAGGGCCTGTGATGTCTCCAGCCATGGGATTTTAACCAAGTTTACAGTCCCAGGCTTGAATTCCTGCCTGTGGAGTGGGCCTCCAATCCAGTCAGAAAGTGTTTGGCTACCCCGTAACCATCATGCCGCCATTGTACCAGCTGGCACATCTTGCCAGACAGGTTAGTATTGTAGTATGCAGGGTCCACACTGGATACATTTATTGATGAATTTTCTCCACCTGTGTGCTGCATAGGACCTTTCTACACTAAGAAAGCTAGCCATGCTGGGGGGAGTGAGGTGTTCCAGGTTTTCAGCAGTAGGGTCTTACCATACAATTATGTGAGCAACCTGTTTATATTTCACGTGCACACATATATTTTAGTGAGCATGCACACACAGAGGCCGGGGGGTGGGGGGGAGGATGGCAGGTACCCTGCTGTATCACAATCTGCCTTCCTCCCTTGAGACAGGGCCTTCCAGACAGCTTCCCTCTAGAGCTAGAGAGGGCAGTTAGCAAGCCCCAACGATTCTCTCGTCTCTGTCCCCCACAGTACTAGAGTTACAAGTGTGTGCATTGCCACGCCTAGCCTTTTGTGAGTGCCGGATCTGAACTAGGATCCTGTGCTTGCACTGCAATTACCTCCACTTGCTGAGCCGTCACCCCAGGTCCTATATTTCTTGAAATAACCTGGACAAGCCCCAGGAAGCCAACATCCTCACTCTGCAGACCAGGAAACCGATGCCACAATGGACAAGTCTGTCACACAACACTTATTGTCCCCATTGTGGATTTTCATGCCCAGAATCACCACATTCAGCGTCCTTGTCCCTGAAGGTACGCACTGGTCCTGCAGCTGCTCCGAAGCCTCTCGTTCCCTTCGATCAGGGCCTGGAGCCTGCATTAGCTTATTAAGCTCTGCTCCTCTGGTCGAAAGAAGGGTCCTAGTCTCCTCTAGGAAGGCTTTCTTGTCCATTCATGCAGTGATCAGGGCAGTCAGGCTTACACCACATCTCACCTCCATGTTGTCATTCCTCAGCTGATGACATTCGGCTAACTCTGCACAACCTCAGGAGAGATACCCAAGGCAGAGAGAAGCCCTGCCCCTCGATGCAGGCTCCACAGCTTTGTCTTCCTGGAGACTGCCTGAGTTTCTGCTCATTCAGTCCCTGCCCATGGGACAAAAGGCTGTACTTCCCCTTCTCCCCTGGGGTTACAAATGCCTGTTCCTACCCCAGACCTGTCCCAGGTTATACGGCACACACATGGACATCACCCTGCCGCTTACATTGGTTAACCACTGTGCAGTCACCTTCTGTGGCTCACAGGTGGTGCCAGCTCTTCATTTAGTCACGAGAGTGGTGAGTGCCACAGGACAGGCAGCCTCCTGCCTCCGCTCCAGGCTGGCTCCTTCCCAACCATCTCTGGGCTTAACTGTCGCTCCCTGTGGAAGGGCTTGTCTTCCTCCACGAGCCCTATTTCCCCTGATGAATTCAGAAGTCAATGTTTATTCCTTTATTTTTTCCTCCCAGCAGACTAGCTGCTGCCGGAGGATAGAGCTCAGTCTCCTCTCTCTGTACCCCACAGTCCACAGCATCAGGTGTATGAGCAGAGGTGGGGGTGGAGTGGGGTGCTGGGTGGGGTGGGTGTGTGGAACAGGACAGACTGAGTCTTGGTCTGCAGGCAACATCACCACACACAAGATCAGTCTTCAGTGGCTCCGGCCTCAGCCTCCTGATGCAGAGACCTGCTAGCCATGCTCGCTACCCCAGCTCCAGCCTCACAGACGGTGAGCACAGCGGATGGTGTTTCCTTCCACTAAGTTTTCAGTTAATTTCTTACGCGGCTCTCCTCATTGTTGCGTGCCTGTCAAACTCATTCTTTGCCAGCATTAGTTTGGAGGTAGGCTTGTGATCCAGACTTGGCTATGGCAATTCAGAGTGCATCTACCAAAGAGAGCTCTGGGAAAGCAAAAAAAAAAAAAAAAAAAAAAAAAGGTCAAGAACATACAATGTCTGCAGCGGGCAGATAACACCAGGGCAATGACAGCATCTTGTGCTGGTAAAGGTGATGACTTAAATGATGATGGTGGACACCGGGTTTGACAGACATACATACCACTGGAGTTCTTAGTTGTTATGTCCCAGGGCAAGGGATTAGACTGAGACACGTGAACCGCAACGGACACAGGATAGTTAGCAAGAGACTGTATCCATGCATGAAGCGGGAGCAGGCTGGAGCACAGAAAAAACTCGGATGCTCCCACCGCAAACACTGCACAGAGGATGAGGGTTTATGTCACACTGCCTGGGTTTGGGGGTCATTGGCAGAGTGTGGGTGTCTTAGGGTTTCTGTTGCCGTGGAGAGACACCATGACTGTAATCATTGCAGCTCAGATGGGAAGGTATCCTGGCAGCTGGAAGCCAAGGAATACCAGAGTCACATCACACAGCAAACCTCACACAAGAGATTTACTGGGAGGGGAAAACCAGGAGGGTGGCTGCCTCTGCTCAAGCAAGAAACAGCAGCAAACTGAGCAGGATACAGGGCTTATACAGAGCTTCCTGGGAAGAGGGTGGAGCTTTCCAGGGTGGAGATTGGTGGGATTTCGTGTCCAGAGATTGGGCTTTTTGCTCTGCAGGGTGGGGTCAGGATCTAGCAGTTAGGGCAGTTAGAGGATTCTGTGGGTTGAACCTGGCAGTTAGAGGTCCTCGAGGGAGGGGCCTGAGCCACTCGAGTGGCTTGAGGGGCTTGCAATGACCATGAAAACCTTTACAAAGGAATACATTTAATCGGGGCTGGTTTACGTTTTCAGAGGCTTAGTCCATTGTCATCGTGGCAGGAAACATGGTGGCATGCAGGCAAGCATGGTGATGAGAGGCCGACATCTTTGACAGGCAGGCAACAGGAAGTGAACTGAGGCACTGAGCATGGTTGGAGCATATATGAGATCTCAAAGCCCACCTCCACAGTGACACACTTCCTCCAACAAGGCCACACCTCCTAGTAGTGCCACTCCCTTTGGGGGCCATTTTCTTTCAAACCATTACAGTGGGCTTTCCCATGAATGCCCTTTCATTACTGTGTCCTTACACACAGCCTCATGTACTTCAGCCTCATGAGCACCTGAGGTCTCTACCCAGGGTTGGGCTTTAGCATTGAAATGAGCCACAGGGCTGGGAGATGGCTCAGTGATTAGAGCACCTGTTGTTCTTGCAGGGCACCCAGGTTTTGCTCTTGGCACCCAATAGTGATTCATAACCATCCGTAACTCTAGTTTGAGGAGATCCAGCACCCTCTTCTGGCCTCCAGGGACACCAGACAGATGTGGTGGATATTCATACAGGTAAAAGTACTCATGCTAGCTGGATGCGCGGTACATGTTTCTCCCCTATTTTTGTTTTGCTGTGTTCTTTGAGACAGGGTTTCTCTGTGTAACAGCTCTCTGCCTATCCTGGAACTTGTTTTGTAGACCAGGCTGGGCTTGAACTCAGAGATCCTCCTGCCCTAGCCTCATAAGTGCTGGGATTTAAGGTGTGCACCACCACCACCCAGCTATTTTTTATTTGTTTGTTTGTTTGTTTGTTTGTTTGTTTATTTTTGAGACAGGGTTTATCTATGTAGCCTAGGTTGTCCTGGAACTCATTATGTAGACCAGGCTGGCCTTAAACACAGAGATCCACCTGCCTCTGCCTCAAATGCTGGGATTAAAACCAAGCGCCATCTGGGCAGTGGCGACACACGCCTTGAATCCCAGCACTTGGGAGGCAGAGGCAGGTGGATCTCTGTGAATTCAAGGCCAGCCTGGTCTACAAAGTGAGTTCTAGGACACCCAGGGCTGCTACAACAGAGAAACTCTGTCTTGAAAAACAAACTAAGAAAAAACAAAACAATTAAAACAGAAGACCCCACAAACAATACAACAACAACAAAACACTCATATACATAAACTAAAATAAATAAATCTGAAATGAGCCACAGGTCACCCACAGGCACTCTGGAGTGTCTCTGTCCCATGCCTGTGACTCCAGCTGGTTTTCCTTGGCCTGGGAGAGGTAAGGAGGTGAGAGGGGTGAAGGGTAGTTGGATTAGGGAGCTGCATCTCTCTTCTTTGCCAACTGCTTTCTTTCATATTCTAATCAGTCTGTCTCTGCCAAGTTTCTCCCAGGCTTCACACTCGGCCCCACTCTCCTGCCTCACCAAGATAGCAGGCAAGAGAGAACCTCACATTAATGAGCCACTGATGGTCCAGTCTCAAACTCTACTTCTACTTCTGAGAAACGCTTGACCTTCTAATCACGTAAGGCACCTGGAGTTCTGCTTATGGAGGAGTGATATTTTCCTGCCTCCACTTCCTACCGCCCTCTGCCCCCAAGCCCCATCCTATTTTTTAAAAAATATTTGTGATTTGTGTGTATGGATGTGTGTCTGTGTGAGTTTATGCGTACTCTGTGTGCGTATGGATCAGCAAGAACACAGAATGTCAGATGCCCTGGAACTAGAGCTGCAGGTGGTTGTGAGCCACTGGAAGTGGATGCTGGGAACAGAACCCGGGTCCTCTACACAAGCAGCAAGCACTCTTAACTGCTGAGCCATCTCTCCCCCAATCCTACACCCCCACCCCTCTGTATATTTTGAGACATGACCTGTCACTGAACCTAGAGCTCACTGATTCGTCTAGGTTGGCCAGCCAGCAATTCCCTAGGATGCTCCTGTTTCCATCCCAAAACACACTACCACACTGGGTCCTGAGGATCTGAATTCAGATGCTGGGGTTTGGGAAGTAGTTCACCCAAGGCCAACTGCCCAGCCCTTGTTTATTTATCTGTTTCTGGGTTGGTGGTCATTTGGGCTATTTGCAGAGTAATCCTTCTGAGCATGTGCTCCTACTTTACCTTCCCAAAGGCAATGTGACCTGTCCCTGCCTGTCCCTCCCAAGCCAGTAATATCTCTTGGAAGGCAGACAGGTGGAGGCAGGAGGCAGTCATCCTGGAACAGAGGTAATGAGGAAGGAGAGCATGGTGGAATGTTTCCTGCAAAGGCGGCTTATTTGGAAGATAAAAGCTCCAATCAGGTCTGGCCAAGGAATGGCCATTGTCAGGAGCAGGGCGGAGAGCCTTCCCAGCACTGGCGGGAACTAAACAAAAACGCAAGCCTTTGTTATGTCTTTCCCAGAATGCACCGTTTCTGGAACCAGAGGCCGGAGAGGGTGGGACAGACCTCAGAGCATGAAATTACATTACTGGAAATGGTTGGGGTTTTGGTTGGGGCCTGGAGAGGGGTAGTGTAGCAACAAGCTGGGCCTGCCACAGTGGAGAGAAGGCACACTGTAGGACCCCAGCATTGAGATGTGGGAAAGCTGGTTCTGGCCTCGTCACATGTGTCGAACTGACACGCTTTTTAAAAACACTATGCCTAGACCTGGAACAACAGCTATGGCAGGACCAGCAGAGGCAGGTCAGAGGTCACAGAGTTGTGACCCCTACTGTCCATAGCTGCCTGGTTTTGTAGGAGGCCATTTGGGCCCAATAACTCTGTTGTTTCGGAACCTTCTGAGGCTCATGATGACCCTTGAGGTAGATGCCTCCAGTTTCTCCACTGAGTGCCTCTGGAAGGACTCTGTTGAGACTGCCTGGGGCCTCATCTCTTCCATGTTCTTTGCGCTCCCTGTGTTCCAGGGAGCCATGGCTGCCCCTCCCAGAAAACGGAGCCCTCACCACAGCTTTCCACACACTCTGCTTTCTCTCTCTCTCTTTGCAGGCCAGCACCCTATGTCCTATTTGCTTCAGAGTGGTTACCATCAAGATGCTCCTTCTGACTCTTGAGATTTTCTGGTGTGTGTGTGTGTGTGTGTGTGTGTGCACGCTTAATTATGCCTAGGAAATCTTCAGAAGGTGGGGTCTGCTTGGAGGAAGTCGGACTTCAAAGTGACAGTATCACCCACCTTTCCTCCTTGTAAGTTGGTTTTCTCAGGTATTTGTCGCAGACACAACGGGGAAAATGACAACACGTAGGGGTAGAGTCTACTCTAAAGTAAGGTGTGGGGAATGGGGGCAGGGCCAGGACCAGGGCATGTGTGTGTCATCCTGGCAAAGCAGGAGATACAGGAGGATCACGAGTTCAAAGACAGCTTGGCTACAGGAGGCCATGTCTCAGAAAACAACAAAACCAAACAGAACAGGAGTGAAAACAGAGTCAGTGAATTAGGCAACTGGGTGAATGGGGGGGGGGGGGGGGGAAGGGCGGGGGGGGGGG
>CABHPQ010149468.1:559-30218 GCA_902168405.1 Peromyscus aztecus | reverse complement strand
CAGGCCCTCTCGAGGCTGTCCTTTATTTTCTATCTGTTTATCTCCACGATATTCTCCTCAATAAATCCTTCTATCTAATATTTCCTGCTGCTCACACTCAAGAAAACTCTGGGAAGCTGTGGGGTTGGTGGGTAAACGCCCCACAGTTTGGGAAGCTGCTGTCATATTCCTGAGCTCACTTTATTCTTATTTCCGAGTTCTGGACCCTCTTCTCTTTCTGCTTGTTCTTCATTTTTTCCATTTCCTTCACAATACATGATTTCCTCCAAACTGAATTTTCAGGGTTTGCAGAAGACATGCTTTGGGTAGGGTGAACTTGCTCTTCTGTCTCCTCGCTGACCATCGACAATGGTAATTCTGTTACTGCAGGGCAGGAGGCCTAGGGAAGCCGGTGGTAACTGAAAACTGCTTGTGAGAGTTTGTAGCCACAGGCAGCTCCACCTCCATTTCCTTCTCCCGAGTGGCAATTTGAACCTCTGGGACAGTGGACATGCGAGTGGACCGGCTTCAAAGACTTTTTTTTTTCTTCCAGAGCTGAGGACCGAACCCAGGGCCTTGCACTTGCTAGGCAAGCGCTCTACCACTGAGCTAAATCCCCACCCCTGAAGACCTTCTTTTGGAGCTGGAATTTTGGAGTTGACCAATCTGTGCTTTTGCCTCGGAACTGTTACATTTTCCTGCAGTGGCAGATTGTCCTTCGGTGTAAGGGAAGAAGCTGGAAGTGTTCTGGGTTTATTGCAGCCACATCATCAATATCAATCCCTTTCCCTTTGTGTTACCTCCTTCTGTCCATTCCACTGAAACACAGGATTTCTCCAAGTTCACTGTGCTTATATTGGCACTGTGAATTAAGCCATTACTGCGCTGAATCTTTTTTTTTTTTTTTTTTTTTTTTTTTTTTTTTTGGTTTTTCAAGACAGGGTTTCTCTGTGTAGCTTTGCGCCTTTCCTGGAACTCACAGAGATCCGCCTGCCTCTGCCTCCTGAGTGCTGGGATTAAAGGCGTGCGCCACCACCGCCTGGCTACTGTGCTGAATCTTGATGGAGAGACCAGGAAACAATCGGGCGTGAAGCGACTCCATGGACTTGGGTAAAACAAATGCAAGAAGCTTGGAAACCATGACTCTCCTAACACAGAGCAGTCTGATGACACTCTTGCCTATTTGTTTTTTGATATTGCAAACGAAGGATGGGAAAGAGGAGGGTTCTGGTGCGGATTCCGGACACGCATGGCCCGGCCTGGAGTCAGAGACAAAGCACATCCCATGCCTTTCAAGGCAAGTTACTGGACTTCTCTGATCTACTTTCTGCTTCTGAATGGGTTGGCGATAGTACCCGCCTCTAAGACAGGTGCCTGTCACCTGGCTACCACCACGGCCCAGCTAGACTAACGTTTTCTTGTGTCCCTAGGCCCTTCCCCATTCAGCTGACCTCCAACTGATTGCCCTTCCCTGGTAGTCATGCTTTTGGCTATTTGTTTTGGTTAATTAAACATTTCCCTTTTCTGTAGGGGAACTGACTTCCCAAGACCAGCGTGGTTCTGGAAGGAATGACTGTCCCTCACTCCCCTCTCTCCCTCTCACACACACATACACACACACACACACACACACACACACACACACACACACACACACACACGCAGGGGGTTTAGGGCTAATCAGAACCATTTTGTGGTATTGCTAAATAGGGGCTGGGGATTAGTAACTCTATAATCGTTAAGAGTGCTTGTTTCGCATGCACTGAAACCTGGATTCAATTCCCAGCATGGTATAAAATGAGTATGGTGGTGCATGCCTGCAATCTCAACATACAGGAGGTAGAGGCAGGAAAATCAGAAATTCAAGGCCATCCGCCACTATACATGGGGGAGGGGATTCAAAACCAACTTATATGATATGGAAGTTTGTCTCAAAAAAGGGGTTTGGAAGCCAGACAGTGATGGCACACACCTTTAATTCCAGCACCAGAGGTAGAGGCAGGCGATGTCTAAGAGATCCAGGACAGCCAAGGCTACAATAGAGAAACCCTGTCTCAGAAAACAAACAAACAAACAAAAACAAACAAACGGAGCTGCCCACATCTTTAAACCCAGCACTAGGACGGAGGCACACATCTTTAATCCCAGCGTTGGAGCCAGAGAGACAGGCTGGTGGCCAGCCCTGGTCTATAGGGCTGAATATTGAGGCTCTGTCTCAGGGTGGGGGTGGGGTGGGGAGACACAAGCAAAAACAAACACACACATCCCATTTATTTGTGAGTCTGTGTGTGCGCACCTATATGGATGCCATGGTGTAGCCATGGAAAGGAGAGGATAATCCTACCTGTTGGTTCTCTCCTGCCATGCGGGTTATAGAGACTCAAATCAGGTCATCAGGCTAGAGCCTGGTTGTTATTTTATGAGTGTGAATGTTTTGCCTGGATGCATGTCTGTGTACCTTGTCTGTGCTTGGTGTCTGAAGAAGTCATAAGAGGGTGTCAGATCCTCTGGAACTGGAGTTAGATGGTTATAAGCACCATGTGAGTGCTGGAAACCAAACTGTGGCCCTCTGCAGAAGGCGCAGTGAAGGCACAGCGCAACTGTGCATGTGGTGTATGTCTTTTATCCCAGTACTAGGCAGAGGCAGCCTCGTCTACACAATTTTACATAGGCTACATCTACAGAGAGACCCTGTCTTGAAAAAAAAAAAAATGTAGCCAGACAATGGTGGCACACACCTTTGATCGCAGCACAGGGAGGCAGAGACAGGAGGGTCTCTGTGAGTTCGAGGCCAGCCTGGTCTACAGAGTGAGTTCCAGGACAGGCAGGGCTACACAAAGAAACCTTTTCTCGAAAAACAATAACAAGATTAGCGTATTTATTTGTGTTTTGGGGGGTGGGAGGGATTGCAGGAGTCTGATCTCGGCTTTCACAGTGTGGGTCTTGGGAATGGAACTCAGGTAGTCAGCCTTGGAGGCAAGCTCCTTTACTTGCTAAGCCACATGTCTGGCTCAACAGTAAGGTTTTTAATAAGAGCCCTGGATGAGACGGCTGGAGAGATGGCTGAGGGGTCAATGCTCACTGCTCTTCAAGAAATTTGGTTCTCGGCACCCATGCCACCCAGATATGAGCTGTTGCCCTCTTCTGGCCACCATGGGCACGGCACCCAAGTAGTGTACACTCACACAAAGTAAATGAATCTATGAAGAGTCCTGGATGTCAGGGTTCTGTGCTGTGTGCTGAGCCTCAGCAGAGCCCTCACTGGTGTTCACAATCCCACGGGAGTGTAGCAGGATGATGAGTGAGCAGGAAGCAGTGTTCCAGAAACGGGAGCTGCAGGCACCTGGGCTAGGAGCACGTGGTGGAGGCGGGAAGCCTGTGTTCCCTCCTTTGCTGCGGTCCTTGAGGTGAGAAGGCACCTCACCTTTTGAGTCCGTGTACTGAGGGTTGTTCCAAGGACCAGGAGAACGCCGAATGCACACAGGCAAACCCAACACAGGGTGTGCGCAGATGGAGCCTTCAGCAGGCCCTGACAGCCACTCCTCATCTCTCCGGGACTTGGCTGACCCACTCAGAGTTCAAGGGCAAAGCACCATATGTGATGCCCTTTCTGGCTGGACCCTGTGGGCTGCCAGTGATAGAGGGTACTCACCCAGGGAAGAGCCTGGTGTGGGCTCTGCTGAGGGGGAAGAGGGGACCTCTGCTCTACTGAGAAGGGCGTGGTCAGCAGGCCAGCTCCCAGACAGAACCTTTTGTTTCATGTGGCCCTGGAACTTCTGCCTACACCCTCTGTGCGGTCAGGAGAGCACCTGACCGCGCGGTTACTGTCAATTCAAGAACCTGTGAGAGCGAGGACTACTTGACATTCCACTAGGGCCCAGAAGGAGGCAGGGCTGTCCTGGCAAGGCCGGAGCCTCCTCATTTCAGGTTTGTTCTCGGCTCTTTAGCTCTGTCCGCCCGCCCACAGCTTCATGTGCCTTTACAGTACTGCTCCCCAGGGAACGGTCTCCCTGACTGCCACAGCAGGGCCCTCTGTCTGAGATGCGATCCCTGGCAGGCTCCACTTTTCCGCTGCTCGGCTTAGCCTTATGTGGAGGACACACTGCTGGCGCCTTCCTCTTCCCCCTCCACAGGCTCTGTGACACGGCCTAGCACCCACCAGACGTTCTGAGCCACTCCACCTTCCCGGCAGTGGCAGGAGGCACCTTTCCGATCTTTCCTGCAGAGTGGCGAGTCTATTTCTATTTACTGTGTATCTCTCCCAGTAGGCTGTGCCAGCCCACCGGAGGCTCTGCCAGTCTGGTGGCCAGCCATGACCTCAGTGTCTAGGCATAGACATGGAGGGAATGTCACAGATCACCTCACCTCAGTGTGCCGCCTGTCTCCGCCTGCCGGCACATACACCTACAACAAAACCACTTGTACTCCAGGGTCCCCCTGGGAGACCCTTAGCCCCTTTCCTGAACCCCCACCCCAGACCAGTATTCCCCAATCTCCTCTGCAAAAAGAGAAAGAGACCACTCTTCTGCACTTTGCACAAAAATGTATTTCTGTGACACCCCAAAGTACAGACATTTCCCCAGACCGCAGGTGGTAAAGCGATGGGATGTGAACTCTGCTCATGGTCTGGCTACTGCCAGAAGGGCCAGGGATGGAAAGGAGGGCTAAGGTTGCCCACGTGCTGCATGGGAGAAGCACATGGTTAAGCCCTCTCTCTAGTTTGGCCAGGGAGACAGTTTCCTCTGGAGAGGTCAGTTACCTCTCCCTGAGTTTTGTGAACAGCCAGGCCCCTTCTGCCTGAGACAGACATGCCAGGCCAGAAAAATCGAAGAACAGGCCCAGGGAAGAAAGAGGGCAGAAAAAGCCACACCAAAAGCTGCCTCCAGGGGGAGCTTTGCTCTTGTGAGCACAGGCCTCCTCAGTGGTCCTGTGTCAATGCCGAGCAAAGCTGAGATACAATGCACGAGGAGATGCCTAGACTCTGTGCCTGTAACACAATACAGTGGCTTCTCTGGGACAGCCTGAGTGGGCTGGAGGGACAGGACTGTCCCAGTGCTGGTCTGGAGGTGGCTGCCCGCTGTCACTGTGAAGGGCAGGGGGGTGGGCTCAGCTCTGCTGGTGGGAGTACCTGGGCACTGGGGTGCTGTGGGCAGATGAGAGCTACAGAAAAAGGAGCAAGACCCTGGTCCTGGAAGGTGCCAGCTGCCAGAGCTGGGGTGGGTTGGGGCATGTTTGGCAGAAGGGGCAGTGGAATTGCCCCTGAGTTCTGACCATCTCTGGGCTGGAGCCTTCAAAAGCCTGGGGCCTGAGGGAGACTTGAGGCAGCCTCCATAGCAGCATGGCCACAGGCTGCCCTGGCCAGAGAGTCAACACAGCCCTGCTTCTCCAGGGGGTCCCCTGGACAGAAGCTGCTTAGCCTGAGGCCTCGGACGGTTTACAGCCTGGAGCACCAAGGCTTCTGGGAGACTCAACAGAGCTGGTCTTAATCCCCAAGCCCCATCAAGCCTCACCTGGGAGCCCTGACAGGGCACTCAGGCAGGCATCAGGGCTGATGAGCAGCCCAGTAAGGGCCAGCTCCTCCCACAACAGACAGAAGCCAGGCCAGGGTCTGAGCTCACTGGGAAGGGACTGGAGACTGACTCACAGCATTAGAGGCAAGCCTGGCTGGGCGGGAGTGAGCATGGTAGCCATGAAAGCTTGGAGGCGGGCTGAGAGTGGCAAGGAGCTGCGAAGACTCAGGAGAGGTCATACACACAAAACTTCACACTTCCTAACCAAAAAAAAAAATAATATATATAGAATATATATATCTCACTAACATTAAGGAAAAGCGTCGGCTGTGCAAAAGTCCTCGCTGTCTCTTCATCCTGTGGGAGGCGGAAGGGACCTGTCCACTGGACCTCCAGCGCTTCCTCCTGTCCTGTGGTCCGAGCTGTGTGGCCATGGGTGGAGGCCTCTATCTGGACGTGTCCATGTTCTCCTCTCTAAAGTTACTGCAGTGCTCAATCACCTTGCTGGATGCAACGGGGGACAGAAGTGGAGGGTGGCTAAGGAGAGCCGCTCCTCCTGGGGCCCCCGCTCCTCCTGCCCCCCCTCCTGGGGCCGCACAGCTGCCTAACAAACCTTAAGAGTGACCCTGACCCTGACGCAGACTTGAATGGTGTGTCAGTGGCTGGCAGAGCACCTGGGAAATAGCGCCTGTGGCCATGAGCACTGCCGCTGCCCTCAGCTTGGGAAGGGGGTCCTACAAGCAGTCAGGCCTGAGCCCCCAAACCTACTGCTGCCTTCCTCACCGTTTTCCCTGCACACCAGCCTACACTCTCAGCAGAAGTCCACTAGGGGGTCCCCAAACAGGACCAGACTGGAGATCTGCATAGGCAGCCATGCTGTCTCCCAGGCCTTAGTGTCCCAGCTCACCCTGCTCCCTGAGAAAACTGCCACCCATTGCTGGTGTGGTTACGTTTGACCTACACTGCTTGCCTGCTCAACAGGAAGCCTCTGGGTTTGGGGGTTCACTGCAGCCCCAATTTGCTAAAAGGATGCATTAAGGCCTTTGAGAAGGAAATGCCCAGGGCCATTCATTCCTTGATGCCAAAAGGGCCTTTTGTGCCTAGAGGGCTGGTGAGCCTCACCTAGTGACTGGCAAGTCCTAGGATCCTTGTTTGACATGGATAGCCCCAGGCCCCTGGTAAGAAATCTGCTGGTGAGTTCCCTGGGACTTCCGAGGAAGACTGAGGACCAATCTGTCAGTAATACTGAAACAACGCCTTCACCAAAAATAATGAATGGAACCAGCTGATGTCTCCAGCCCAGGAGGACATATTCTGAGGGTGGGGGTGGGGCTGTCTGAGCCTCAGGCTACACTGTGCTCAGAATTATGACAAGGGACTACCCTCCCAACTAGAATGGACCGGGGGAGAGGATGGCCAATCCAACTGATACTAGCATGTGGTGGTGTACTTTCTTGTACACACACTGGAGGGACAATCAGAGCTGATGCTCAACACGCAACAATGAATCCCACGGACACAGAAGCCCAGTGTGGACTCTGGCATACCCTAACCCTCACACTGATAATTTGTGCGTGTGCGTGGGTATGTATGTGTGCACACATATATATGTGCTATGGATGGGGCCTTGCACACGCCCCATACTGTACGTACATACTGTACCACAGAGCTTCCTTTTAGTCTATCAAAGGGCACTTTTCCCCTGGTGACCTTCGCCTTCGCACTTGCATTCAGATAAACTAGCACTGTGCACATATGGCCTCTAGAATATGCATCACCACACTGAGTCCTTTTTCATTGGAATCATTGTGGTCAAAAATAATACGGAGTTCTTGCTAGCGCTGAGCAGCAAGGAGGTTCTCGGTGGGAATCAAAGGAAGCCAACCGAGCCCTTGAGAGCAGATTAACTCCGCTGAAGATCGGTGACATGGATAAATGACAGGGGCCCCTGCTGGAGAGCCATACACTGTCTGCTCCACATTCAACCCTGAGTGGCCCCTGGGATCTTTGGCCATTCCCACTGTGCCCCTTGCCCACCAGATCAAGGTACCCAGCCAGAAACACAAGATTTGTCTCTTACCGGGCCATCTCCTTGGTTTCCTGCCGGGCAGTGGCCATCTTGATCAACTCCCTCAGCAGGGGCATCCCACCTTCTTTGATCAGCAGGGGGCAGTACTTGTCAGCTATAGGGCAGAGCAGGGAGCTGAGGATGGGCGGCTTTCTACGGGTCTGTGCCCCAGACACCCACCCTGCTTCCAGAACTGCTCTACAGTGGCTGCCGGGGGATGGGGGGGTGGGGGGGAGGAGGACACACTGGAGCAGGGACAAGCCAAGTCTGCCTGCCTCCTGGGTCCACCTGGACGGGAAAAGGGGCAAGCCCTTGGGAAAAAGACACTTCCTATTGTGGTCCAAAGTTGTTATAGTTCCCCTAGACTTTGTCCTAACAAATACATTAAGAAAATATTATTCCAAGCACAGGCCCAAAGCATGATAACACTCTTAGAGGTTTGTATCATGACACAGGTTCCCAGGGAGTTTTGGAACTGGAGTCCCCAGGCAGCAGCTTGCATTTATGATACTGTTAGTAAGATACCCCCAGGGGACTGTGGTAACCACCCAGGCTGGAGCCACAGGTATCCTTTTGCCCTGCAGGTGGTAAAAAGCCTGGAAAGGTCACTGACAAGTAGGGCAGGAAGTGTGAGGACAGGCACACTGTGCAGGCCGAGTCGCTTCTGATGGTGCAGTGGGGCTAGTCATCACACCGGCAAAGCCACTAACCCCAAGTGCAGACAGACGACTGCTCTCAGACACGAGGCCAACAGCAACCCCTCGTGACCCCCCTGCATGCAAGCTCCCTGGGGACATGCTGTGTTCAGCTGAGTGAGTGTCTGAACTTCGGGAGGGAGGCACTCACGGTAGACAGACACAAGGTTGTACAGGGCCCAGGTGGCCCAGTGCTGGCTGACTGGAGAGATGCCCTGAGGAAGGAGGCGGAGAATCGGCTCAAAGGACCTGGAGGGAGAGAGACTGCTGCTGTTACCCCTGAGACTGAAGCGGGGTGGGGGGTGGGGGCTCTCCTCCCTGCAGGGTCGCATGGGCAAGCCTGGGGGATGCCAGGGGTCCTGCTGCAGGCTCTGCCCAGGAGCTCACTCTGGACAAGATCAAAGTCAGAACAGAGGGAAAGCTGGGGGGGTCTCGGCAACCTGACAGAGACAAGCTGTGGCGAGGAAGGGAGAAGCCCTGGAAATTGCCTACAGTGACTCTAGGCCAGGCTGGAGTGCCAGCCCCCAAACCAAATCAGCAGGCCTCAGAGGGACCTAGGGCCTGAGCAAAGCTGCACCTCAGCCCATCCTTTCAAAAGAGTATTTAACTTAATAACCAGCTGCACAGGCAGCCCAGGAGAAGAAAGGGGCTGACTGGAGACCGCAATCCGCTCACAGCACAGTAAGAACTGGAGCCAGCCTGGTGGGGGCAGGTTACAGGTGACTTGTGTTTTGCTGTGTTAGTTCTGTATCAAGCATGCATAAAACACAGGCCTTGGATACACACAGGTGTTACTAAGTGGGGAATGTGCCCATCACACACTGGCCTTTGGAGGACAGGACCAGGATGGAAGCTCTGGATACAGCATGCTGGGACAAGCAGCTTCTGACTCTCCATGCTGTGTACCTTCCCATCTCTCACCTATAGTTGATATTCCTCCGGGAGTTGATGTCCCAGCTCTGGATGGCTGCCCACATACGCTCCTCCACCTCTGGCCTCTGGGGCTCACAGACACCCCAGGCCTCAGGCCCATCGAACATGATGTGGGATAGAACACCACAGGCATTGTAAGAAACCTCAATGCCATCGGCCTTGCTTTCCAGCAGGTTGCTACCAGGAGGAAGAAGGAAAAATCCATCATGCACTCATGGGTGATAATCTAGAGCCCCGATGGCAGAGGCACTATTGCTAGGACTCTGCTGGCTCAGCCTCCTGAGCACTAGGATTACAGGTGTGTACTACTGGGCTCAGCTGTAAGTGACTAGGGTCTTCTGTCTGTCTGTTTTTTGAGTCAGGATCTCATGCAGTTCAGGCTGGCCTGGAACTTGCTATGTCGTCCAGATTCCTGCTTCGTCCCCCAAGTGCTGAGCGTACAAGCTTGTACCACCACATCCAGCCACTTGTTAGTCACAGAGTCCTTCAAAAATGGATGTGACGTCACTGCCATCCGCGGCAGGTTGAAAGAATAGGACAACACACAGGGGCCTGAGAAATGGCTCCGTGGTTAAAAGCACTCGCTGCTCTCTCGAGACTGGAAGAGGTTCCCAGCACACTTGGTGGCTTGCCACTGCCTGTACCCTGAAGCTCCAGGAAGACCCAAAGCCTCTGGCCCTTATGGGCAACTGCACTCATGGGCACACGCCCATCCACCCCCACACAATTAAAGCCAATTGAAAACAAAGCCCACATATAGCTAGAAGGCAGGACCAATGACAGAAACCTAGACCGAGCACGGCTGTGGCCATCGAATACACACTACTGTTGAGAGTGTCCTGGCAGCCGAGGAAGCACCAACCTGAAGACGCTGATGAACTGGGAGGTCATCAGCTGAGGCCGCAGCTCCTTCACCTCTGCCACGTTCCCCAAGAGTCCCAGCATGTTGCGGTGCAGTTCCTGCTTCTCTGGGAACTCCTGGGGAACAAGATCCAGCAAGGCCTTTGTACTCGGTCATTTAATGTCTGATTGTTACCCTGAGGGCTTTGTGGGCACCTGTCTGAAAGGCCCTTCTAGACACAGAAGAGGTACAGTAGGCTGACCCCAACTTTCTAGTGCTCCTGTGACCTGTGGGACAAGTGTGGCTCCATTTGCCACAGCTTAGAAGGGTCCTTTTGGGGAGCTCCTCAGAAGCTAGAGCAAGAACAGAGACCTACCTTCTGGGCAGAACTGTATCTACTAGCAGGAAATGGTCTGTGGGCAGAGCAGACTGCTGTGAACACAGGCTGGGGGTTCCCTGGCAGAAAGGATCACAGGAGGCCCAGCTGGGTGGCATGGCGGGAGGGGGGGGCTGAATTGCTCATGCCCTGGTGTCCATGGGAAGCTTGTATGGGCTAGTGCCTGTGGGGTAGCAGCCTGTGGGGTGGGTGGCAGCCAGGGCAGTGCCTACCTTGAGGCAGTCGAGAAAGAGCTTCATGCCATTGAAGTTGAGGAACATCTCGCAGTTGTCGGGTGTCTCGTCTGTGATGTTCCACAGGGCACTCCAGGAGAACTCCATGACCTGGTCACACTGTGGGGGAGGCACAGCTCAGTCGAGCCCACCTAAGGACACACGGCCCGCCCTGGCACCAAAGTCTCTGGGGTGAGGGCAGAGTATGTGAGGCTCTCCTTACCGTCTTGTCCAGCAGCTTCTTCTGGATCAGCTTCAACATGGTCTGTGGGGAGAGGAGAGAGGCTGCATGAGGCCAGGACTCCCAACAGCCCGGGAGCTCAGCAGAGGGAGCCACTGGCTGTCCTGGGTGACAGCCCAACAGCACCCAACACTACGGGTTTTTTGTAGGCTGTCTGAAGGGTGGTCAAGTACATATCCTTGGTACTTGGCCCAGCCCTCCCATGCTCTGGGCTGCCCTTCCCCAGGGGTAAAGTGAGGCTAACAATGGATGCATCTAGTGCCTGCCCCCTCCTTCCCTCCCATATTTATCCTGTCCCATGTACTGGTTGGGAATTTATTCATAGCAGGCCAGGACAGCACCGTGATGGAGGCCAACCCTGGTCTTCTGCCGCAGGGATTACTGCATGAGCTGAGTGGAAGTAGTTGTAAGACAGGGAAGGCCACACAACAGTCAGCAACAATCACATTCAGAAATTCTTCTGATCACCAGGCATGGTGGCGCATGCCTTTAATCCCAGCACTTAGGAGGCAGAGGCAGGAGGATCTCAGTGAGTTTGAGGCAGCCTGGGCTACAAAGGAAGTTCCAGGACATCCAAGATTACACGAGAAGCCCTGTCTTGAAAAACAAAAGAAAACAAAACAGTTTTTCTAAGGTGGTCATGGTGGCTGGTGGCATACACCTTTAATACCAGCACTCAGGGGAAAGCAGGTGGATCTTTCTGAGTTTGAGACCAACTGGTCTACATATCAAGTTCCAGGCCAGCCAGGGCTACATAGAAAGACCTTGTCTCAATAAATAAATAAATAAGTAAGTAAGTAAATAAATAAATAAATAAAAGAATTAAACAACTCTTCTGGGGGACTGCAGAGATGGCTCTGTAGTTAGGAGTGCACACTATTCTTGCAGAGGACCCAAGTGTGAGATGGCACATGGCCACCTATAACTCCAGCTCTAGATGGATCAAACCAATCTGGCCTGCACTAACACACACACACACACACACACATACACACGAAAGAAAGTCTTCAAAGTGCTGGTGTGAAGCTCAGTGCTGGGCACTTGCCTAGCATTCGCCAGGCCTTGCACTCAGTCCTTAGCAATCCCCTCCTCCACCCAGCCCACATAAAGACGAAAAGGACACAGATGCACTCGCTCCCTTGGGTCTACACTGCCGACTTTCCCTACCCCTCCTACCCCAGCCCAGGTCTCCTGAGGCCTTTCTCACAGAGGACAGGATGACAAGGGCAGGCAAGCACACATACCACCACGAAGCCCATCTTGCCCACAGCCTCCTTGTGGTCGTTGTCCACTTGGCAGACCAGGGCATTGCACAAGTGCACGGCAATGCGCTGGATCGACTCGTCCTGCCGGGTGGGGCTGAGGATGCTGAGCAGGAGTTCGTTCACGCGGCGGTACTGGAACTCCAGCTCCTCGGGGATGCTGAAGTTGCACAGGGTCAGACAGCAGTTCCGCTGCACCTGGGCCAGGTTGGGAGACAGCAGAGCACGTTCAGGCACAGATTTGGAACAGGGCTCTAGGCCGGGGCCACCCAGAGCTGGGGCAGCCCCCTGGACGAGCAGCCTTCCAGGCTCTTTTGTTTGGAGTTTTTTAAGATGGAGATGAGGGTCTCCCGTAATCCAGGTTGAATTCAAATTACTATGTAGCCAGGGCTAGCTTCAACTCCTACCCTCCCTGCCTCAGTCTCCCAAGATGTACTACGAGGCCCAGCTAATGTTTGTTGGCTTGCTTTTCATTTTTATTAAGGTTATTCTAAAAAAGCATTTAAAAACATGAAATTTTTGTAGAGTATATAATTATAAAAACATACCCATGTAACCACTATCTATGCCAAGAAACAACACTGCCAACATCCAAAGTCCCTTCCTGATCCCAAGACCCTTCCTACCCTTCCCAGGGAGCCACAGTTGCTGTTCAGGACTGCTCACAGGGTCAAGTGTTACTACATGCAGCTAGAGTGTACTCTTTTTCACTGCAGGAAGTATTCTCTCATGACACCTCAGTTTATCTATCATTCTCCTGCTACCAGACTTTGGCCACTGTCCATAATGTGCTATATATGCTTCCTGATGCCCACAACACAGCTGCACTACGGTACACATGCTCGGGAGATTTCCGGTTTTTATTTTCTTGAGAGGGTCTTATGTAGTCCAGGATGGATTCAAACGCAGCTGAAGATGACGCTGAACTTCTGAGCCTCTTGCCTCCACCAAGCCTGGCTTGCCTGATGTAAGTGTACAAGTATTCATGCTGCTGGGTAAGGCCCGGCTGTTTTCCAGGTGGCTGTGCTGGCCTGCATTCTCACGACAGCTATCGGCATCTGGCCACACCCCTTCTCAGCTGCTCTTTCCCAGCCTGCACTGATCACCATTTAATCTCATTCCCTTCCTTATTAAACACATATTTTCAATTTTAAAATTTATTTTATGTGTATGAGTGTTTTGCCTGCATTCATGTGCTCGAGGAGGTCAGAAGGTGTTGGAGTCCTTGGGACAGGAGTTCCAGCCAATTGTGAGCCACCAAATAAATGAGTGCTGGGAACTGAACCCATGTCCTCTGCAAGGGCAATAAGTGCTGTTAACCACTGAGTCATATGTCTAGCCCCGTTTCCTTCCTTATTAAATATTGACATTCACCACGTTTTATTATCACACTATTTAGATAGTATGGTCCCTTAGGCAACATCTGATTTGTTTTTCCATTTATCACACACATGCATGCACACACACACACACACACACTTTTTGCAGTGCTGGGAACTGAACTCCAAACCTCATGGCTTGTATATGTGTTCCGTCACTGAGCTACAACCCTGGCCCAAAATATTAGAATTTGAGAAAAAGTTGATTTTAAAGTTTTTCTTTCTTTTTTAAATTTTTGCTTGTGCGAGACAGGGTATCTCTGTGTAGCCCAGATCTTGCTCTGTAGATCAGGCTGGCCTCAAACTCAAGAGAGGTAGAACACTGCCTCTGCTCTGGCCTTACTTTACAGTTGAAAGGCAACCCTGTACAATGTTTATGTGCTATCACCTGTGCAGACAGCTAGTGTCCTAGCTCCTTTGTTTTCTTGATTTTAATTTTATGTATGTGGGTGATTGCCTGCATGCATGTCTGTGTACCACATGCATGCAGTGCCCCCGGAGGCCAGAAGAGGGTGCTGCATCCCCTGGGACTGGAGTTACAGAAGGTTGTGAGATGTGGGATTTGAACCTTGGTTCTTTCCATGACACATTTTTTCTTCCTTCCTTCCTTCCTTCATTCCTTCCTTTTCCTTCCTTTCCTTTTCCTTCCTTTCCTTTTCCTTCCTTCCTTCCTTCCTTCCTTCCTTCCTTCCTTCCTTCCTTCCTTCCTTCCTTCCTTCCTTCCTTCCTTTTTCTGAGACAGGGTCTCTCTGTGTAGTCCTGGCCGTCCTGAAACTCGCTTTGAAACTCACAGAGATCCACCTGCCTTTGCCTCCTGAGTGCTGGGATGCCCAGTGATTTTCTTTCTAAGGCAGGGTTTTACTCTGAAGCCCAAACCTCAATCTTCCCCTCAGCCTCCTAAGGCCGCCATCACAAGCAAGAGCCAGCATGCCTGATTCCCCCCTTTTCTCCCTTTTGTCTAAGCCAAGTCTTCAAAGCAGAAATTATTTGTGGGGCTGGAGAGATGGCTCAGCGATTAAGAACACTAGCTGCTTTCCCAAAGGACCTGAGTTCAATTCCCAGCACCCACATGGCAGCTCACACCTGTCTGTAATTCCAGTTCCAGGACTTCTGACACCCTCACACAGACATACATGCACCCAAAACACCAATGAACGTTAATAATAACAACTAAAAAAACCTCTCTGCACATTCACACCCACAGAAGCAAACATCCACATTACATCAACAACATGCAGAATGGTGCAGATGACCCATTTACTAAACTCCCATGCACAGGCTAAAAGTCAGAAACGGGGTGTCAGTGAAAGGCTCTAAGTGTGGTGGGGTTTTAGGTGGAGTTCACATCTTTGTATCTGTAACTGTTCTATGGTAAATGTTCTTTTATTATAATTAAAACACAGGTATTAGAAACAACCTTCCCAACAGTGATAGGGACAGAGGGGCGGAGGAGAAGGCACATCTGGGACTCAGAGGGCAGAGGGGGGGGTGGCCATGGCAGTGAGTGAGTGGCAGTTGAGGCTAGAGACAGGTTTCTGGGACAGTGGCTATGCAAGCAGAATTGTCGAAGGCCACCTCAGTCCAGGCAAGCCTGGGGGACATGCGTGTCTGGGACCCTGGGAAGCAGGAAGAGTTACTGGGCCAAAGCATGCAGGCCACAGTAGGCAGGGGGCTCACCGTCACCTCCTGGTAGGACTCCATGCCATTCAGCACCACCTGGATGACCTGCCGGCGCAGCTTGACGCTCTGCTCCGAGCGGTACTCGGAGTTGGTCAGGTAGAAGAGGGCAGCGCTGCCCGTCACTTGAATGTTCTTGTCATACTTGTGGCACTTGAGGGCTGTGATGACCAGCTGTGTGAAGACAGGGCGGGGGCTGGGGCTGGAAGTGCTGCCAGAGGCAGGCAAGGACAGCCTGGGCTCTATGAGTCACCATGGCTCCTCTGGGGAGAGGCTGACCCTAGCCCTGCTCTCCTGGGTAGATGTGGGGAGGGCAGGAAGTAGGGCAGGGAAGCCAGGCACTGCCAACGGGGTGGAAGCTTGCAAGGCAAGGCTGCCTATTTCCCTGGGATCAGGAGTGGGTGCAGAGGGACAGAGGAGGAGGGCAGGGCTATCTGGGAGCCTGAAGGCCCGGGGTCTGAGCTGACCTTCAGGGCCCGCAGAAGCTGGTTGCAGCGTTCAATACGTGCGATGTCGAACAGCAAGTTGATGGCCCTGGAGGTGACCTCAGGCCGGTGCTCTGTGTAGGCCTCGATGGCGTTCAGCACCTGCTCCTCATTTTTGTCACCGCTTACCTAGTGACGGAACACGTTCAGGACAACCCACAAGAGGCCAGGGAGTGGGAGCCCCAGACTCAGTGGCGCTCCGGTACCCGGCCACTTCCTTCCTCCCACACCCCGCCTCTTACTTTGTAGGCTGGAATGTGTGTGAGGCGACACAGGGAGGTCTCAAAGAGTCCGAGGAACTGCAGTGGCCTCCTGAGAGCCCGAAAAGGCATGATGCTGCTCTTGGAAGGCTCGGTGCTGGGGAAAGAGCATGCCAGAGTTGGCAACCTGGTCGGACCTAGCCTGGGCTCCCCCACAGACTAGGCATTTCATTGATGGAGAAACAAGGGCTTCCAGCCTCATCCTGTCCCTGCCCAACTCCCTGGTAGCTAAGATTGGCCTTGAACTCCTGATCTCCTCCTCTCACCTCCCGAGTGCTGGGATTACAGGCACATGCTTCCATGCCTGTTCTGTGTCGGGGATGGAGTCCAAGGCTTTGTACATGGTAGGCGAACACTCTACCACCTGAGCTACGTGCGTTCCCAGCCCCCACTTCTTGAGGGAAGGGTGGGAAGGGCACAGTGTAAAGGACACGGGCGGGAAGTGCTCCCACTGCCACCTTTGAGAGGTGTCACCTGCCAGGCTAACAGGGACACGCTTCACTAACAATCAAAGACAAGCTCCTCGGCCACACGCCACTAAATGTGGCTGAGGGAGGCCATGTGGCCAATCACAGTGGCTGGGCTGGAATGAGATCTCACCACCAATTCAGAGGCACACATCAGCCACGGCAACACCTGAGGAGCAGCAGGCCAACAGGTCTGCCGTTCCCCGCCACGCCATCGTGCCCAGGTACACTCCCTGTGGCCCCCAAGCCTTGTGCATGCTGATCCCACGCTGGAATGGGATCTGTTCAACAGACTCAGAATGGCTTGGGGCGGCCCCGAGTGTGCACTTCCCAGGCCAGTGCCCAGAACGACTTTTCTATCCCCACCAGCTCACACGGGCCACGTGGGCAAGGCCTGACTTGCTTCTTTATTTATTTATGCTAATTTACTCAACGTGTGCATGTGTGCTTGTGCACGCTCGCATGCTCACACTCATATCGAAATCAGTGGACAGTTTGTAGGACTGGGTTCCAGGGACAGAACTCAGGCTGTTAGCTTTGGTGTCAAGCACCTCTCCATGCTGAGCTATCTTGCTGGCCCTTGACTTTTTAAAGTACTTGGTTATTTATTTTAATTTATGGGTATGGGTATTTTGCCTGCATACTCTATGTTGTACTCTATGTGTGTGCCTGGTGCCTGCAGAGGCCAGAAGAGCATGTCAGGTCCCTTGGAAGTAGACGGTTATAGGCAGTCATGTGGGTGCTGGGGCTCAAACCCAGGTCCTCTGGAAAAGCAACAAGTGCTATGAACTGCTGAGCCATCTCTCTAGCCACCCCAGCCCCTTTTTGAAGCTATGTAGCCCTGGCTGGCCTTGAACTCACGGAGAGGAGCCTGCCCTGTCTCTGTGTACTGGGATTAAAGTTGTGCATCATCATGCTGGACTCACAGACTTGCTTCTTCCTCCCCCACCCCCACCCCCTACCCTGGAGCTGAGGGCCGAACCCAGGATCTTGTGCTTACTAGGCAAGCGCTCTACCACTGAGCTAAATCCCCTACAGACTTGCTTACCTCTAGCACCCAGCATAGTACCTGGCTCAGGGTGCTTAGCCAGGGCTTGGTGAATGACACCCTCCCAGCAGCCACAGCCAGGTACCCACCTGGTTTGCCCTACCTCCTCATCCATCTTGGACCACAGCCGGGTACCCACCTGGTCTGTCCTGCCTCCTCGTCCATCTTGGAGATGCTACAGTTCTCTAGGACCATGTGGCCAGAGATGTCCAGGGACATCAGGTTCCCCAGCTTCTGCACCAAGAGGCTGAGCACCTTCCGAGTCAGCTTGAACTTGTAGTAGCTGGAGAGGCGGTCTCGGGAGATGTCCAGGTGGCTGCAGGTCAGGGAGGGGCCGCAGGTCAGGATCTGACTCCTTCAAGTCATAGCAGGGGAGGGCCCATGCCTGGCACAACTTCTCCAAGGAATTCTACGTCTGCCGGGACGTAGGTGCCTTAAATCGCCCTCATCCAGCTAGAATATGTGGTCTAAGGAGTGGGCTGTCTCCCACCGCTCCATGCAAGGGTTCCCTCCCTCCCACACCTCTCTCCCGCCCTCTCCTCCCCCTCCTGCTGACTGCACAGCTCACCGAAGCTTGTGCAGCTGGGCGATGACACGGATGTGGTCATCTGAAAGGTCCATGTTGTAGAGCACAAGGGACATCAGACTGTCCTTCCACTGTGTTAGGAAGGTGGCGTCACTTGTCTGGATGCCTGAGAGGTCCAAGGCAGCCAGTGAGTTGAGTGGCCGAAGCAGAGACTCCACTGGGACACCGTCTATCATGCGGCCCAGGTTGAGGAAGCGCAGGCGACTGAAGCCTTCGAAGGTGAAGTCCTTGACCAGCACCTGGCAGGTGGGGTTGACGAGACACTCGTCCTCACAGCCCCCGGGGTTGTCCTCCTCATAGAAGATGTTGGCACAGCCGAAGAGGCTCAAGGACACCAGACTGTGGCTGAAGCTCCGAAGTGTCTGCAGGCTCTTGGCCGACAGCTTCTCGCAGTTGGTCAGGTATAGCTCCACCAGGTCCTGGAGTAGCACAGCAGCCTCAGCTCCTCTGCCCACCCTGTGCCACCCCAGGCCTGGCTTCTGGGGATGGCCGGGGTCTGCACAGTAGGGAGAGCGGCCTCACCTGCTTGCGAATGGCCTCCAGGTCCTGGTCCTGCACCAGGTCCTCGCGGAGGTGGATCCGGGTGAGGCGAGTGCTGCGGGGGTCTGAGAAGAGGCTGAAGAAGGTCTCGTGTGGCTCAAAGGTGCAGGCAGCACTGACCAGCTCCACATACCTGGGAGAGAAGCAAGCCTAGCTCAGGGAGTGCCTACGAGCCTGGGCCGCCTTCTGAGGCCACATCACCCGAGCAACAGCCAGCTCCCGGTCCTCTCTTCACAGCACCTGCTTAGATTCTGACTACACCATATGCTTCAGGAGACAGAATCAAAAGGCGGTCCTCAGGGTGACTATGTGTGACACAAGGGGACTCTTACCATCGACAGCAAGTCCCAAGCACTTCCCTTCAGCAGCCTAAACACGAACCTGCACACACAGCACGTGTGCCTCCTCTTCCAGGCACGGCCCATCACCCCAGACTGCACTACCTTAGCCACAGTCCCACCGTGGTCCAGACCCACCTTTTCTTCGTAGCCTCTGGCATCTTATCAGCCCCTTCCAGGGCAGGCAAATTAAAATGAAGTAAAATGGTTCTGAGCTTACAGCTGGGCGCTAGGCCGACAGTGAGTCTTCAGTGTGACCCTACCTAGCCACACCTGTGTATGCATGAATCCTGGGCTAGGGGCTTGGAGAGATGGCTCAGCTGTTAAGAACACTTGTTCTCAAGGACTAGGAGGAGTAGAGGGAGGGGAAACTGAGGTCAGGATGTAATGTATGAGAGAAGAATAAAAGTTTAGAAAAAAAAGAGTACTTGTTCTTGCAGAGGACTGGTATTCAGTTTCCAGTGCCTATATAGTGGCCCCTTTAAAAAACAAAAGAACCAGGCATGGTATGGCACACCTTTAATCCCAGCATTTGAGCCCAGCCTGGTCCACAGAGTGAGTTCCAGGCTAGAAGAGGTGATACAGAGAAACCGTTTGGCTCAACTGCTCCCAGCTGGGAAGCTCACACGACTGAACTTGCTTAGATGTCAATCTCTTCATCTGGGAGATGCATTAGCTTTGGTGCTAAGCTGAGAAAGTGTTCAGCATCATGCCTGGCCCACACTGAATGCCCAGAACACCATTCCGAGCTCAGTCCTCAGTTCCCATGCGATCTAATGGTTTCCCTTTGGGATAACTTGTATATCCCCAGCACTCAGGGAGTGTATACACCTTGTGCCGTAGGCACCCAGCGCAGTGGAGGGTCTGCCAGGAGGCTGCATAGAGATCATCTGGGTGATACAGCCTCTGTTGTTCTGGTCTTGGTACACATGTAAACACACTTGTCCATGTGTACTTAGTTCAGAAGTGCAGGCACAGGTGTGAGAACACACACAGGGTAGCACACAATGCCCTGATTTACATGCGGGATTTTATACTAACTCATTCCTAAACACACACATGCTGCTTCACACACATGTTCTGTGCTGCATAATCCTACATGTATATATACCCATTCCTTCAAGTGCACACACATCAATGCATATGCAACCATATCTCTATGGTAACATATACATATCATTATTGTCCCTTAATGTCACACTCATAGCCACTTCCCCTTGTGGGGGGTCTGAACACACAGTCTTCATCTTCAGCTTACACTTCATCCCCCACATTTGGCTCCAACCCTGCCCCAGTCCTGGGGAGTCCCTTGCTCACTCATTGACCAGCTGGTCACAGATTTCGCTGGGCAAGAAGATGTCTGGATGTAGCCGCAGGGTCTCCTTGTCCAGCAGGTAGCCCAGGGTGCCATCAAGATTCCGGAGACAGAAGTCGGTACAGAGGGCCATCAGGGACTCGGGCGTATCGGACGCCATGCTGGGAGAAGGCAAGGGCCCACAAGGGCAACTATGAGTTCCCAACACTCACAAGATCATTGGCAGAGCCACAGCCTGGGAAGGAGAGAAGGAGAAGAGGCCAAGTGAGCTGCAGATAAAAGCCTGTGTCTGCTCTGTGTGGGGAAAAGGAAGCCCCATCCAGCACATTCAAATGACCACCTAAAAGGCTGTGCAAGCCTGTAACCCAACACTTGGGAGACAGACCAGGAGGATCAAGAGTTCCAGACCAGCCTGAGCTATAGCTAGTCCCTGACTCACAACAAAAGCTGAATGTTATCCGGTCACAAAAGTACCCATATAACACTGGGCCATGCTAACCGAAGAAACCAATTATGAAGGTTACAACACAGTCCATGGCATGTGCAGCCGCAAAGGGCAACTCCACAGACACGGAGACCAGTGTCTGGGGAGACGGGAGCGACGGCAGTGATGGCTGCACACTGTGAGCACACTACAAGCCGCAGAACTGGACACTTGAAATGGCCGCAGTACACGACCTGTGAATCACACTCAAATGTCACTCTATAAAGTGAAGTCGTGAGGGCTGGAGAGACAGCTTGGTGGTTAAGAACATCATCTACTGCTCTTGCAAAGGTCCTGGGTTCAATTCCCAGAACCTACATGGTAGCTCACAACTGACCAGAATTCTAGCTCCAGGGGCATGCAGTGCCCACGGAGCTCAGAAAAGAAATTGGATCTCCTAGATCTGGAATTACAGATGGCTGTGATTCCATGTGGGTGCGGGGAACCAAACCCATGTCCTCTGCAAGAGCAAACAAGTGTTCTTAACCACTGGCCAGTTCTCCAGCCCCTCCCCTAAGATTATTTCTTAACAGGCCTTAAAAATGCCAACCATAAGAGAGAAAAGGTTAAACTGGTATGCACTGGAGTGAAGAAACTTCTGTTCACACACACACAAAAGCTAATTCCAAACACACCACAGGCCTAAAGTAAAGTACAGCGTACTTTATGACGTAACAGTAGGTCTGTTTCACAGAAAGACGGACGCCGATAAACTGGGCTTAGCAATGCGCCGGCAATCCCAGCACTTGGGAGGGAACTAAGGTAGAGAAGATCATGAAGCTCAATTTAAGCCTAGACAACATAATGGAGATTCAGGTGAGGGGAGGGAAGGGAGTGGGAGGAGGAGGAGGAGGAGGAGGGAGCCACAGACTGCAAACGCAAAGCTGGTCCTTTCTGAGTGGACCCACAGCTGTCTGCGCTGTGAACATTCACATGGATGCTATAATTCAATAGAGATTAAAAATGGATGGCACCAGCCAGGCATGGTGGTGCACGCCTTCAGTCCCACATATTCAAAATACACAGGCAACATTTACAGACCAGTAAGGAGAGAGGTATCATGTGCTTTACCAGTGTAAAGGGGGCAGAAGACCCCAGCAGGCACCTCCTTAAAGACGACTGCCTCCTGAAGGGCACTCAGCTTGCCCCATCAGTATCAGGGAAATGCACACCAACCCACAATGAGATGCCATTTCCCACTGCCAGCCCGCTCAGCTGCAGACGCCAAGCACTGGTGAAGATGTGGAACTGCTGGTGGGAGTGAGGGGTGGTGTGAACCGGGAGATAGTCGATAGTGACTGATGCTGAGCAGGAATGCGCTTTCAAGGTTCAGCAAGTCTGCCTTCAGGAACACACCCAACAGAGGCACATATGCAAATGTGAAACTAGGGCCAGTGAGATGGCTTGTGGGTAAAGGTACTTGGCATGCAAGCCTGAGGACCTGAGTTCAAACCCCAGGACCCACAGTAGACGAGACGACAGACTCCCAGAAGTTGCCCTCTGACCTCCACACAGGGACTGTGGCAGGTGCACACCCACATTCTCATACAATACCTAATAAATAAAACTTTTCAAAGGTACACTAAATGTTCACAGCAGCATTTTTGTTGTTGTTGTTGTTGTTTTACAAGACAGAGTTTCTTCATGCAGCCCTGGATGTCCTGGAACTCGTTCTGTAGACCAGGAACTCAGAGATCCGCTTGCCTCTGCTTCCCGGGTGCTGAGATTAAAGATGTGGGCCACCACTGCCCGGCTTGCAGCAATATTCTATGTGATGGCCCCCTTGAGTGTCCAGTAACATGGCAATGGATAATTACAGCCTATTTATTGTTTAATTACCACACTGCAGTGAGAATTTAGTCAACGACTGGGATGACCTTCACAGTGTGACAAGGAAGGAGTCCACAGGAGGCCATTGCATTTGTTTCCGGAGCATTCCCTTCAACTACACACAGGAAGCCTACCCTGGGGTAGGACTATCTCCTTGGCAAGGACGTGTGTGTAGGGATGTGCCCCTGAAAGGAAGTTTTTGGGTTTGGGTAGGCTTCAGGTCATTGCTCTGAGTGGACCCACAGGTGTCTTCATTGTGAACATTCACAGAATTCAGTAAAGAGATTAAAAATGGTTGGCACCAGCCAGGTAGGGTGGTGCACACCTTTAGTCCTAGCACACAGGAGGCAGAGGCAGGAGGGTATCTGTGAGTTCGAGGCCAGCCTGGTCTGCAGAGTGAGTTCCAGGCAAGCCAGGGCTATAAAGAGAGATCCTGTCTCAAACAAAAAACAAAAACACGATTGGCACCAGTGGGAAGAGATCTGGATGCATCCCGGTGATAAGCCAGTTCCTATAGTACCAACACCGGCTGCAGTGACGGCAGACTGACCTTCATATGTTCAGACAGTACCGACACCGGCTGCAGTGACGGCAGACTGACCTTCATATGTTCGGACAGCACCGACACCGGCTGCAGTGACGGCAGACTGACCTTCATCTTACACTCAGGTGAACAAGAGACAGTTCCTGGGGGCTGGAGAGATGGCACAGGAGTCTAGAGCCTGTACTACTCTTGCAGAGAACCTGTGTTTACTTCACTGTGTGGGTGGATGGGCTCTGGGCAAGTACTACTACACTATGTACATAGACAACTTGAGCATCCATAGATTTCGGTACCCAACCCAGGGAATCAATCCCCTGTGGATACCGAACTTCAGACAAGTCTCAGTGTTCTGAGATGTAGCACAGTGGTAGAGGCCATGCTTACTATGTATGAGGCTTTGGGCTCAATCCCTGACATCCCCCCAAAAGTACAGGTTCTGTGGTCCGACTTCATTCTGTAATTCACTGGGAAACAATGTCACCTTTCCAGATCACAGTGTCCTTATGTAGAAAGGTAAGGATGATAATTCCTTTTTTTTTTTTTTTGTTTTTCGAGACACGGGATTTCCTTGTATAACTTAGCTTTGCATCTTTCCTGGAACTTGCTTGGGAGACCAGGCTGGCCTCGAACTCACAGAGATCCGCCTGCCTCTGCCTCCCGAGTGCTGGGATTAAAGGCGTGCGCCACCACCGCCTGGCTAAGGATGATAATTCTTGTGCCAGGGCTGGAGGAGCTGAGGAGACAGCGCTGGGAAATACTTCCCACAGCACACAACACACAGCAAACGAGGCTCTGCTTATGTCTGACAGATAAGGAAACTCAAGCTCTGAGACTCAAGGCCACTCTGTACAAACGGGTCTCTTTGGCTCCATCACATCATCCCTGAGAGCAGTGGTTCTCAACCAGTGGGTCGTGCCCCCTTTGGAGGTCGAATGACCCTTTCACAGGGGTCACCTAAGACCATCTGTAAACACAGATATTTATATTACGTTACATAACAGTAGCAAAATTACAGTTATGAAGTAGCAACGAAAATAATTTTATGGTTGGGTATTACCACAACAAGAGGGACTGTATTAAAGGGTCCCAGCATTAGGAAGGTTGAGAACCACTGCCCTAGGAGAAAGTTCCAAAGGGGTGTGGCCCCAGCATTGCCCAGCTTCTGGGCACCCTGTGTCCACGCCTGAGCCTTCTAAGATACTCAGGCCATGGAGCAAGAGGCAACATGGCCTGCACTGGGGAGGCTGAGGTAGGAGGACCACAAGTTCCTGACCAGCTCAAGCAACTCAGCGAAGCCCTGTATTAATAGAATAAAAAATGTGGAGTAGTTCAGTGGTAGAACACTCGCCTGGGTTCCATCTTCAGTGGGAAAAAATTAAAAATCAGCTATTCTTTGGCCGTTGCTGCTTTAAGATTTCTTTCATTTTCTTTTATAGACAGGGTCTCACTATGTAGACCTGATTGGCCTGGGGCTCTCTAGGTAAATCAGGGTGGCCTTGAGCTCACAGAGGTCTTCCCGTCCCTGCTGGAATTAAAGGCAGGTGCCACTATGCCCTCCCCTGATATGAACTTACACATAACGTGCGTGAGTACAGGTGCACATGGAGACCAGAAGAGAGCGACAGCCCCCAGAGCTGGAGTCACAGGCCCCTGAGAGCGGCTTGATGACATGCTAGGAACTGAATTCAGCATGCTCTGTAAGAAGAGCATGCACTTTTTTTTTTTTAAAAAATAAATCAGTTAAATTTTTTTCTTAGATTTATTTAT
This sequence comes from Peromyscus aztecus, assembly GCA_902168405.1. Classification (NCBI taxonomy): domain Eukaryota; kingdom Metazoa; phylum Chordata; class Mammalia; order Rodentia; family Cricetidae; genus Peromyscus; species Peromyscus aztecus. The sequence continues at coordinate 5,360 of CABHPQ010149468.1, read as the reverse complement.
ATTCTTTTAGATACATAAGTGTTTTGCTTGCATGTATGTTTATGTACCACATGCATGCCTGGTGCCCCTGAAGGTCAGAAGAGGGCACTGAATCCCCTGGAACTAGAGTTATGGATGTTTGTGAGCTACCATGCGGGTGCTGGGACTCAAACAAACGCTCTCTTAACTGCTAAGCCATCACTCTTAACCCAGCAAGAGCATGTGCTTTTAACCGCAGAGCCATCTCTGAGGCTCTGTTACTTTGATTTTCTTTTCCTTTTTTCTTTAAAGACGGCTCTCGAGACTCACTGCCACCTTCTGCCAAGCAGGGTCTGTTCTTCCTAGACCCAGGCCTCCCACAAGGCCCAGGCCCAGCAGCCCCGGTGCCAATGTAACACTCTCCGGGGCCGGCCCAATGGTGGGGTTGCCTGGACCTCGGCATGCCCTCCCTCCCTGGCAGGCCTGCCGGAATGACAGCCTGGCCTTCTCCCTGCTGGCACTGGGGAAGGAGGCCAGGCCTGCTCGGGACCCGGTTTCTGGCCTCCTCAGTTCTGTGACCCCCTCTAGCCAACCTCCTCCACTGGATGGCTCGAGGCCCTAGGCCTAGTCACCTGCAGCCCCACACCTAGTTCCTTCTCTGTCTACTAGGACTGTCCGTCCGGTTTCAACCAATGATTTCTTTTACCCCGAACAGTCCCCTACAACTATCCATCTCCATTCATGTCCTGCCTCTACAAAGCAGCTCCTGGCCACTCAACGCACTGAGTTCTCTTATGGGCCCACTCCAGCATCCCAGTGTCCAGGGAGGCATCACTGTCCTGTCAGCATGTTCCTGACCTCAATCCAGGGTCCCATGACCTCAGTCCAGGTTCTCTAGTTTACTCCTCCTGCTTCCATGGTAGACAGGGGACAGATAGATATCTGTTTCCTTCTTTTTTCTCTCCTCTTCTCTCTTTCTTTCTTTTCTCTTTTTCTTTTTTTTAAGATTTTTGTTTTTCTAGACAGGGTTTCTCTGTGTAGCCCTGGCTGCCCTAGAACTTGCAGACCAGGCTGGCCTCGAACTCACAGAGATCTGCCTGCCTCTGCCTCCTGAGTGCTGGGACTAAAAGCATGCCCAGCACCACCTGCAGGCTGTTTCTGCAGTGCTTCCCTGTAACTGTGAACCTAGCCATGAACTCCTGAGGGCACAGGTCCTCTATTGAGCAAGCCAGACAAGGCCCTGCCTGTATGAAACATCCTGGCACTATTAGGAGACAGCCACCTAAGAAGAACACAGATACAGTCACATCACTGGGCCAGAGCTCTGACAGACAGGGAAGGGCCTGTGTCCACTCTGAGCTGCAGTGTCAGGGCAGGCTTGACATTTATCGGAGACCCCAGAGATGAGCCCTCGCTAGCCATGGAGGGGGAGGAAGGAGAGGGTGCGCAGTGACTGAAAGGATGGGGTGCAGGGCATGCAGGCACCAAGAGCCCAGGGGTACTGAACATCCAGCGCAGGGCCTGAGGGAAGGGAAGTGTCAACAAATGCCATGGCAGGAGCCACAAAGGACTGCAGGATCTGAGTCTCATGAGGCTGAGCATGAGTTCCCCGTCCCCAGAACACGGCTGAATCCCTATGGGCCACAGCAGAACCTGTGGCTGCCTGGGAGAGAGCTACCTTTCCTGCTCTAACTGGGCTGCACACATTGAAGGGATACCACAATACCGGTTGCCCAGGTCATCAAAGGCCTCCAGAGAACACACTGGGTGAATGCTGCCACCTGTGGTCACCTCCTCAAGGAACTGACCCTGCAGCGGTGGGGAGGGGGTGTCCTGGGTGAGCTGAGGAGGAAGGAGCTGCCCTCATCTGGCACCAAGGCCTGGAGGGCTCAGAACACCCTACACTCCACCCCTTGGAGCCTTAAGGATCTCCACTCTCACAACGGGTTCCAGCCATCTGGAGTTCTGGCAAGTGGGGACTCTGCTATTGATGACTACCAGAGGAGGAGAACCCCGTGTCTCTTTTCTTACAGGCTTTAGGACATGCAGGGAGAAAAGATGGAGAAAAACAACAGCAGCCCAGGCAGCCGCCCCCGCTGCACCATCTCCATGCTGGGTGCTTCCAGACGGATACCCAGCTCCTTCCAGAACTGACTTCCTACAGTTTCTTATTTAACCAGCCAACCATCACAGCCCAGTACCCTGTACCAATAGAGAGCTATTCATTTGCATAACAATTTGTCTATGACCCTCCCCCCAGCTGCCAGCTCGGGAGGACCGACTGGCGGCTTGCACCCACGCCCACATCCTTGGTGCCTACTAGTGCCTGGCATTGAGGCGGAACAAAGGTTTGCTGTTGCCAGGATTACCTCACGATGGTACTCTGAGGTAGAGACTGCTAGTCATTTGCTGATGAAGACACTGAGGGGCCCACAACTAACACAAAAGTAGCCTGAGATAGCCACTGACTTTGGGTAAGGGTGTAAAATCTACACTCACCAATCACTCTCTTCCATTCATCCAGCAACCAGCTAGAGGAATAGAGTGACCAACGTTCAGAGGGAGAAGCAAGGGACCCCAACAACAAACACCCTGACACCTGAGGACAGTCTGGGGAGCCGGAAGAGCCGGAGCTTGGAGCGGCACCCCCCTGTGAAATGTTAACCTGCAAGCTCCCCAGACAAATGCCCGACTTACAATTGAATGCTTTCCAGGAAGGAGTGGATCCTGGGCTAGGGATTAGGGACAGAAAGCTGCTGTGACAATAGTCCAGGCAAGTGCTAGGGGAACTCTAGCGGACAGAGGCGCAGGTGAGGTCTGGGGATAGGTGTCTACAGAGACTAAATCCTGGGAAGACACAGAGCGAGGGAGGCAAGCACATCCCGCTAGGCTGCTGGTATCTCTCTAGATAAGAAACAATGAACAAATACTGGGGGGGGGGGGGCACTGGGGCAAGCTGAGAACCACACTGCTTGGGTTCTGTTTGTGCGAGCAAACTTACTAATGCCCATGCTGCTCAGCACTAGCTATGCGCCAGCTCCTCCACGGTCACAGCAGCCAGGGTCCTATCTAGAGCCCGCAGGTGTGGCAGCCGAGGCTGTGTGCCAAGGCGACTGCACAGCCACTGTGTATACAGACAGACCCGTGCTCTCCACTCATCAGGTCAAGCCCGAGGGTTTTAACCTTTCCAGCTAACTTCTCAGTGGGGTCACCCACGATGTCTTATGCAAGCCTCAGTTTCCCTTCTGTGCTATCACTACCTTCTTTCAACTCCATGCATCCTTGCCTAATGACCACTGATGATCTGGTTTTGTGTTAGCGATTCCATGGGCACCATGGGCCAGGAACAGAAGCTTCCTAAAAGCAGGGACCCTGTAGAGTCACAGGACCTTCATTATACAATAAGTGAATGACGGCTGGCTGAGACCCTCCTGTCTGTCTCTCCATCGCTGGGATTACAAGTGCACGTCACCATACTGCTTGGTTTTTGTTTTGTTTTTTTCTGAGACAGGGTTTCTCTATGTAGCCCTGGCTGTCCTGGAACTCACAGAGATCCACCTGCCTCTGTCACCCGAGTGCTAAGATTAAAGGTGTGCGCCACCACCTCCAGACCACCACACAGTTTTGTGTGGGTGCTGGGGATTGAACTCAGGTCCTCATGCCAAGTATTTTTACTGTTTGAGCCATATCTCCAGCTCTTTGTTCACTTCTGAAGCCAGAAAACCAGCACCAGTGAAGGAACCAGGTTTTATGTTAATCCCCAAATAGCTGACTCTACAAGGGTCTCTGAGCTCACATTTTCAGGAGTCAAGAACAGCTGAAGCACCTCGGCTGAACAAAAAAACAGTGAAAGCAGAGGCCGGTGAGACGGCTCAGTGGTGCTGGCTGCCAAGGCTCAAAACCCGAGTTCGAACCCCAGGTCCTTCATGATGGAAAGAGAGAGCTGACGCTCATAAATTGTCCTCTGACCTCCACACATGTGGTGTGGTACTTCAGTAAGTAAATGTTAAAAACAAACACACACCTGGAGGCAAAGAGCACCCCCTGTGCCTGGTGGGCTAGCTGCCCCTGCGGAAACCCCGTGGCACTAACAGGAAGTGCTCTTCAGTGCTGCAGAGCATTAGCCAAGGACTGATCCTTCTCCAACCTATGTCTCACTTGACCCCCCCACACCCTCCAGAGTCAGCAGGGGCAAGAGGACAACATTCTCAGTGTAAAGACGGGAAAATCGAGGTCCAGAGGGAACAAAGGATTCATGAAAGTACACATAATAAGCGGTGGCAGACCTGTGCCGGACCCTGGTTCACCAGGTAGCTAGCTAGTCTGGGGTTCCTCAGGTCATAGAAGCTTTCTCTGTCATTTAGGCTCCAGCACTTCTTCGAAGTGCTCTAATTTTATACATTTACATTTTATTTTTGTAGTGCTTGGGATGGACTCCAGTGGTTTATGCATGCTAGGCAAGCAGTCAATCACGGAGCTACACCTTCTGTTCCTTGGCCTATGACCTAGGCCTGATGATGTAGTCAGGCTCAAGGGGTGAGGAGGAAGGTCTGGAGCTATTCTCCTCAAAGGCTGCAAATTTTCAGCCTGTGCCAGGTACCTCCAGGATCCTCAGCCTCTGCCTGAAACCTGGCTACACACTCGATGCCACAGCTCGGCCCAACAAACACTGTCCTTCCCAGTCTGTCTACAAGTCACAGACAGCACTGTCATTTTGTTATGTGACAGAATGGGGACTCTTGGGGCTTGATTTCCAAAGTCCTCATTGGGTCAGGCATGGTGTACCATATTGTCCCAGCCCTCGGGGGCAGAGGCAGGTGAATCTCTGTGAGTTCAAGACCAG